>NW_023590566.1:868458-891616 GCF_014843425.1 Jatropha curcas
ATATTTTTTTTTTACAGATACGAATCCGAAGATAAAATATATATGGTTTAACCAAATCAGATTGAAATTTATTGATATCAAGATAAATCAATACTTAAAATCTGCCTTTTTAATGGTAGATATAATTCAATTGTAAAGGTTTGGTCCAAAATGACCAGATGGTAATTGATAATACGGTTCTTTACCAATCAATACTTGCTTTAGAATACCACCATATCCAACATTTTGATGCATCTGTTTCCAAACAATTTAAAAGCTGTTGGAATTAGGGGATATACAGATATGGAATTTCTGTCAACTAAGCGCTTTTCATTCTTTTTTACTAATTGTGGTGTGCTGGGCTGCTCATGGGCCTGCCATTTTCTTAAGCACTATCAGCAAAGGTTTAAAATCTACAGTTTTAATTTTGGGTAAAAATAATCTATAAAATAATTTAAACAAATCCAAGGAAAAATGTTTGGAGTTGGGTTTTTAATTTTGGTAAATTCAATCAGGGAATTTAGAATCCAAAAAACATAGCACGTTCAATTGGGCTGGATAATACCCTGTTCTACTTAATGACCAAGAAATCGAACTTTGGTTTTAAACAAGTCAGCATTTTTGGTTTTACAAAAGGGCCAACCCATTACTTTCTAACTATTCAGTGCAAAATGTTTTTAAGTTTTAAAATGGTCTTGCTAAGGTTTTTACTAAAATTAGATACTCATCATATACACTATACAGAATTCAGAACAAAACTGAATACGTCATTCCAATTATTCTTTTGAAATTCCTGATGGTGCATTTTAAGTCCAAATGGCATCACATTCGCATTCATATTGTCCAAAAGACTGTGAATGCCGTTTTATACCTATCTTTAAGGGGTGAATCTGGATCTGGCCGAATAACCAGATTTCATGTCAAAATTTTACTAAATATATTTGCACTAATATAACCGCTTTTAAAAGATCTTTTTTATTTGGAATAGGATTACCTAATCATTTTAATGCAGTATTTAATGGTTTTAATTAATTACAAGTCTGGGTACTCCCCTCGTTCGATTTCAAGCATTTTTATTGACATAAAAAGCTGCACAAGACCAAAGACTTCTAGACTTTACTTTTGATTACTACCTTTAGGTTTCTAAATTTTTAATTTCTTTTTTACAAGTTTCAATAAGTCAGGGAATCATTTGTATGGGCCCGAGCTTTTAGTTGGTGAATGGCTTCTCATCAAAAAATCCCCTTTTTCATATGGTAAATCTCTATGTGTTGTTTTACGGGCCCAAAATGCATTTGGGTGATCTGCACATAATTTTTTTCCATAAAGCTTTTAATTTGTTAATTTTATTTTGAATCTCTTTCATTATTTAATTGGTCTTTATCCTTTTCTTAAGTATGCATTATTTCATTAAATTTTAACTAAATCTTTCCTTCACTTAGAACATTTACATCCAAGAATTGATCTCCTAAAGGTATTTTAATTGCTATGAGCTTTTTAGCTATAATCTCAAATTTTTTTCGTCTAGTGTTTTTCAGCTAATTCTAACCTAGCTTTACATCCTTTTACTTCTAAATTTTATACAATCTTCCTTTTACACTGAATATGAGTTATAAGATTTATAAATGGTGTTCCTAAGATTACCATATATATAATAATTTATTTGTGGTGAAAGCAAATAAATTGTTTTTAATCTCTAAGCATTGTTTACAATATCAGCAATCAAAATTTTACCAACAATTTCCTAGTTAGAGTTTATTAGCTTGTTGTTAATTTTTCTCATTAGTTTTCTTCCTGACCAATGATCTTTTAGGGTACCATATCAGATTTTTTATACAATTAAGTCAGCTACCTGTGGTCAAATATGTTAATATTCAATTCATCCATTTATAACAAAATCATGTGATGATTTGTAGAGTTATTTTTACTTAAAATATTTTTTCTTGATGTAAATTTCTTGTAAAAGAAAAAGGAAATTGGGTTTAGATCTTCATCCTCATTTAACTCATTTATTTCAACATTGTTCGTTCAATTATCTTGGTTCATCCGAGAGGAAACTAGATATTAATTGGGTCTCTAGGTGTTTTTATTTACACATTTTCTATATTTGCTTGATTTTAAATCTTTTATTTCATTTTTTAAAATTCTAACTTTTTATAATAAATCTTCAAGTGAAGATATCTACTTTAACCTTTTTATTTTTATTTAAATATGCAGTCAAATCATAAGTATTAATTTGAATCTTTAAAAGAAGTTTATAATTTTTACTTCTTTTATCTTCTTCAAACTTTAAAATTAGCTTATTTAAAAGTAGTTGAGCTTTAAATATCAGTATCTGTTATAGAATTTCTAGACTACCTCTAAAAGGGTACTTTGATCCTTAGTTACATCAATGGTTGATGTGATTTTACCTGATAGAACTAGGTTGTTAAGAAAATCTAATTCATCCAAAATCGGTTCTTTCACTTTTTGTACCTCAGATTCTGAATGTATCAGAAATTAAGATACAAAATTCTTGAATTTTTAATTTACAACCCTTCGTCATTAAATTTAATTCATGTAATTTTTTAATTTGAACTTACAAAAATTTAGATGTAATGCCTCTTTTTATCACATAAACATGTTTAATGTCTTTATAATGAGGTTTTAATTAGAGACTTATACGGTTGCCTTCTTTTTAGATATTCTTATAATATTTAGGTTTTTTTTCTTTGTCTGATTAATATTGCTCTTTACTTTTGGTTTAGATCTATAATGTCTTTTATGATGTCTTGTTTATGAGATAAATGCTGAAAGGGTTTAGAATGAACCCACTGACACGCTGTGTCGAAGTTGTATGACCGGAAATCAATTGTTTTTACAAAAACTGGCCTAATACTTTGTTTAAGTCATTTATTTTATTCCAAATTTTATATTTCTTTGAAGTCCCTTTAAGTCTTGACAAATCTGCAATCCTATCTTTTTTGAATTATACTAATTAATTTGACCATAAGTTAATTTATGATATGGAATCCGGGTTTACATGCAGTTTGTTTTATAAAAATTCCTAACCCTTTCTCCTAAGAAGTAAGGTAAACCAGCTAAGAATTTTCTTTCCAAAAAAGCTTTGGTTTTGAGTCTTTCTCGTACATTAACCGTGTTAAGAAAAGTGGTTTTATAAGCCTCGGAAATCACTTAAATGTTTTACATTTTAAATTACTTTAAAAGTTTCAGCATTTTTTACTCCTTTATTATGGGCAAATGGGATCTCCTAATAAAAGCAAAGAAATAGTGAGATTAAAGGTTGGCAATCCTGAATAGGTTCACCATTTTCATCAAAAATAGGTTGATCCTCTTCATTTACTTGAACTGAATTTAGTATATCTAAATGGTCTTTTTCAGTTAAGTGGTAATCCCACCAACCTTTTAATTGTCCAGTAAATCCTGCAATAAGGATTTCTGCCACAGCCCTATCCGAAATAGGTGCCTGGGTTTTATAAGCATTTGCAGCCATTGTCATTTGTTGTAAAATACTTAAAATTTTATATTCAGATAATCCATCAATATTCCATTCATATAATGTGTTAGCATTATAATGAAATTGAGATATATATGGTGGTTTATCAATAATCCCTAAATCTGGAGCCCTAGAGACAATTTCTCTATGGGTTATGACAATTTCTCTATGGGTTATGTTATTTACAAATTGATTAGCATTATCCACGTCAAGTTCACTATCCTCAGACTGGGATGTTTCCTCTAGGAGGTTTATATTTCTTGAAGAATGAGTTGTATCCTGAGCTACATGTTGAGTGGAGTCAGAACTTAACTCAAGTTGACTTAATTGCTGTTTAAGAGTGTTTAAGAACTTAGAATTTAATTCCTGTTGACTAGACTTAGAAATTTGATAAGGTTTAAACATATGTGTTTTAATGATTTCTTTGCCTTTATCATTATTGTTTATTATTGGTTGATCTACTAAAAAATATTCAATTCGTTTTAATTGGCTATTTAAACAAATTAAACTAGCATTACAAAAATTATTTTGTTCAATTAATTTTTTATCAGAATCATTATCTCTAGCCATTTTATATGGTGCACATATTATATCGTTATCTTGATACTTAAATTTACTAATTGCTTTAGGGGGAAAATCACTTTGAATAACTCTATCATTTACTATCCATTCTGGCCTTTTATCCCTAGTTGTAATTGGGTTTATACTTTTACTAGAATCCATTTTTACTGAGGAAAACCAATCTAAAAATTTAACTTTAGTTTGAGTTGCAAATTGGTGATTTAAATATTCTTCTTTTAAATCATCAAAATTATAATTTTTAAATATTTCATTAAACTTCATTATATTTTTAGATTTAGTAATTTCTTTTCCAAAATATTTATTAATATCTTCTTTAGTTAAAACATTTAGTTCACGATTTATTTCACTAACATTCTCAGTTATAGCTGAGGCTGTTGGTGATTCAGGTGAAGTATTTACTAAATTGGATTGTTGATTCAAGTAATTATCAATAGGGTTATAAACTGCCTGTGGAACTGAATTACTATAATCAACTCCTTTCATTTTAAATGATTGACTAGATATAGGTAAATCTGAAGTGGAATACCTAGGTTTGTATATCTGATGTAGAATACCTAGGTTTTACTAATGTTTGAATAATTGGTTTAGGTTCATTTTCTTTATATCTTGCATAAATTACTGAAGGTATTTTGGTTTATCATCATCTGTAACAACAGAGGATGTAGATTCTGTATACCTAGAGCTTTGACTTCTATTAAATTTTAATATTACTTTACCGTCTTCAAATTGTTCAATTTTCTGCAAATTGACATTTGGTTTGACTCTTTCTTGTTCAGGTGGAGGGACAATCCCTTCCAAAATCCATTCCTCTGGTAAGGTGATATCCTTCCATTGGATGGGTTTTTAGGTTTATAACAGTATTGCGTTTTAGTCAAATCAGTTGAAAGAAACCTTGTTTCGTTTCTCCAAGTTTAGGTTGTAACTTATATTTAGTGCTAAAACCAGAGTTCATAGCTTTATAATGAATTTTATAGATTAAAGCAATAGGAATAGATCCTTGTTTCATTTTATAATTGTGGGTTTTTATTTCCAAGACTATACTTTCCAAAATATTCAAATCATTTAAAGAAACAGTCATATCTGGATAGACCTCAAAAGAGATCGGTCATTCACTTAGACTAGTTTCTACAGATCCTAATAAAGAATCCTGAAAATTTAAAAATCTAGCATCCCTAACCACTGCAAGAATACTAGTGTTTAATCCTTCCCCTAGTTAAAGGTTTAATTAACCTACCTGAATTAATCCTATATGAATGTATTTAATTTTTATGTTTATGTTGCTGAAAGTTTTAGATGAAAGAAGAGTGATGCGTTCAAAAGGATTTACTAAGTTGAAAATCACCGCTCTCAGTTTTTATTACATAATCAGTTATTCCATTAAAGGAAATTATTAACCTTTATAAAATCTGTTTTACTCTTACTTTAGGTATTTCCCATTCATCAATAGCTTTACTAAAATCTTGTTAACTAAAATCTTGTAAAATTAATTCATTTCGGCTTATGATCCTTCTGATTTCAGAGGAATCAGAATCATCCGACTTAACACTATTTACAGATCTACAAAATAAAGGATCCATTTTAAGAATATCAACAAGTAGCGGCCACTGCCAGTGTTATACCCTTCACTGCCCAACAAAACTCAAAAGGGACTTACAACGGGTTCAAATCGGCATACCCAATACTATCTATGATATCCAGAAAATAGAAGTTTATTATATAGTTGTAAACAATGTTCAGATCGTAAGGCTCTGATACCAACAAAAGGCAAAGGACTCATCCAAACTCAGATTTTAGATCTTACAGATTTAGAAAACCATATCATACATTATCAAAACCAATATATGCATGAACTAAAAACAACGATCATTATCAACTATACATTATTAATAAAAAATATCATTTATATATATATCAAGTAATATAAACTATTATCAATTGGATTTATAATCATATTAAAATCATTTAGTATATTTAAGTATGGTACGTAGCGAATGTAGCACAACAGTTTTTCCGTTGTAGCACAAAGTTTCCCTTGTTTATCAAGTGCAATGATAAACACCAGGAGGTTATGTGTTTCCAGCTGATATACCAATACTATTTATAAACAAATTTAGTATTTTTACTTCAGATCAACATATAAATTTAAACAGTTTTTCTGATGTGGAAGATCAGACTAAGCTGCATCCACAGAGCATACTTAAACAAATTTATCAATTTAATATTTATCAATCAACTCAACCAATTTTATCAATATATTTTACTCAAAGGTTTAAGGTTCCTGCAACCTTGACCTGGGATCCCCAGAATCAAGTCAGAGTGTGGAGGGAGAAGAAGAAAGTAATTAAGGTTGAGGGTTCCTGCAACCTTAGCCTGGGATCCCCAGAACTAAGTCAGAGTGTGGAGGGAGAAGAAGAAAGAAGCCTTTAACAGGGCTTTTAATAGTAGCAGTTTATGATAAAATACAAACTTTATTTAATTACGAAATAAAGGATTTAAAACTTACAACAATTTTACTTTAGACTTTCTCCAACTTGAACTCTTACAACTTTAACTTGGAGCACAGAAGGAGAGAGGGATTATAGGTGATAACTAAAACTAAAACTTATGCCTTCACAAGGGGAGAGGCTCCCTTTATATAGAAAAAGCAAAGAATCTACTTTTTACTGTTGATGCACGTTACTCTGTTTGCCACGGAATTTTACTGTAGAGATATAGTGCTTGGTCGGCCATTGGAGCTTTCCTTTTACTGTAGAGACACGTGAAGGAATAAGGTTCCTTCTGCCTTTTAATCAGATGAGGACAAAGTGTCCTTCTTTTTCTTTTCTTTTCTTTTTACTTTGCTTTTTTGTTTTAACTTTGCTTTTCCTTTTTCTTTTTTGTCAGCTCTACTTTTTACTATTATTGATTGAAGAATATCATCATTGCTATCTTTACTTGAAACAATGGAAGATGATGATGTTGACGAAGAGGAGGACGCCATGTCTGCCCATTTGGCTTTGCCTTTAAGACTGGGTTTGGATGACGATTTATCTGAAGAACCTGGAAGAAATTGCTGGCTTTTTACTTGAAGCGGTTTTTACCAGAGAATCTGTGGAAAGTTGCTGGAACATTTCCTGGCAAATTTGTTTATACTCCTCAGGAGTTTTAGCTGCTGCTAACCTGGCTTGACACTGTGCTTTTTTTTTCTGAATTCCCGAAAGTGGGTTGATCCATTTTAACAGCAGTGGTTTAGATAAGTTAATGCAGGTGTCTGAGACAGTTATATTGCGAAATCCATTGATTTGATTTAATATTCAGTGGTTAGAGTTCTTGAAAAGATCCCCACCATTTAATCTTGTGTTCTTTTTTGCCAACATGAGGAATTTTGAGTTCCTACAGCTTACTGAGTGTCCAAATGAGTCCAAATACCATTGATATACCCAGGGCGTAAAGAAGGCCATGCAATAGTACATTAAGGATGGAATATGGGTTTCTCATTGATATACCCAGGGCGTAAAGAAGGCCATACAATAGTACATTAAGGATGGAATATGGGCTTCTTCAGGTCGAGGTTTATAATGGGCTTTAAAGTGCTGGTATAAAGAGAAGATAGGAGGAGGGAGAATATCATTGGATAGACCCCTGGTTTGCCACCATTTTTTAAACCAGTTGGGAATCTTTAAATCAGTACGGAAAGACTGATCAAAATAGATTAACCACGAATGAGTAGCAGTGGGATTTTGAATATAAAACACTTTTTCCCATGTGTCTTTATAATAAAACTTTGAATTTTACTGGAGTATAAAGAGATGGTGCAGGCCAATCTTTGGGATGAATAACCTGTTGGATTTAAATGGAAGAATACAAAATAATAGATTTATTTTTAGGATCAAAATTATGTTTAATTTTTACCGATCTAGTATCAAGTAAAATATTATGATAGTATTCCTGAGGTTTTGAAAGATCATTGGGAGTAAAATACCAATCCTCAGGGTAATAATGTTTTAAAATTAACCAAGAATTGATATTATTATTATACCCATCCTTGATCTCAATTTCATAATTAAAAATATTTTTAACAAACCATTTATGTATACTTTGAGGAGTATACTGGATTTTTGGCAAATCCACCGCCATCAACGGATTTGATAAGTCTTTACTGTCTACCGTTTGAGACAGTAAAGACTTACGCCCTGGGTATAGTAATAACATACACAAACACAAACTTAATATATATATATATATATATAGCTACTATAATAAAGGTAAGTGTATTATTCTACATATTGAATTTATTGAAAAAAATTCGGCAGCATTTCGGCACAACGCAATCAAATCTCAAATACAAAGACACTTCAATAAACACTTCTATAACATATCAACATTCTCCAAAGGCAAAATGGCCACTACTAGGCCTCCAATCCCTTCTCCTTACCTTTCTTGCCGGACCAGCCGAGTCTCTTAGTTAATGCTCCTTTATTCTATCTCCATAGAGGTTTAACACACAAAACCCTCGCGCGCGCACCTGATATACTGGATATTTAGTTCCATTTTTGATTTGCCCAGGAAATAAAATTCAATAATCGAAATCCAAAACAAAAACCTTATAATCTTGATCTTAGGCACTCAGTGGACATCAGTGTGTTGTGATATAAGTGTTGAGGGGCCGCTATATTGCCGCTATTATATTTAAACGCAATTGCTCTCACTCCATAATGTACATACGAGAATTTATCATGGTGTCGCTGCCTAACCTAATAATACCTAAGTGTGCGATGCCTAAAGACAAACGTCCAGTACTACCCCTTATGGTATCTCTCTCTAATCTCTCACACTCTGCTCGCATTTACTCTCTGAAAACTTATGTATTTGAGTGAGTATGCTCGCAACATCTCTATCTACGGCACCCAGTGTGCAATATTCTCTTCTTAGTGTGCCTCCGTCACATAAGAGAGAGATAACCTCGTGTCATCCTCTCTTGGCCCCCACGCCGATGCATCTTGACAAATCCTATAGACAACTTCGCCATACTCTGTGCACGTTGCGAGGTGAGCGCCTATATCGTTCAACAATAGACACACGAGAGAATAGATAGATCTGCAACCCAGTGACGTGAATGTTAACAGCGCTCCACGTTTGGCGAAATCTCTCGATAAGCCGAAAGTAAGAATAACGTGTGTATACTCCCTCCTCTGTGTATCAACGGGTCCCATCATGTGCACTGAACGGCTCTCTTCTATAATGTCTATACTCTCTGTAAGTTGAAGCTACGACCGGAATGGTTTAGGGCATAGATACTTAATATATACATGTGGCTACACCCTCTCGTGCGGAGACTCGCAATGTACAGATATACCCGAAAAGCGTACTGTTATCATACTCTCTATTGCCTCCGTAATCCTTGGTGTGGCACTCCCGTGCACTATACTTTAAAATAATTCCGCTCCGATAATAGAACCGGGAGTGTATCGAAGGCTTCTTAGACTATTACTCTGTTGTCCTCTCCACTTTTTTATTACAACGAATCTCTGACTGGACTCCTCTAGCTCCCTCCTCTCTCCATTACTCTTTTGTCTCGCTCTCTCTCTCAAGGGCCCTGCGTGGCTTTCAATACACCTACAGTACCACTTCTAGTAGCCCGAGCAAGTGTAAACCCGCACCCGATCAGTACCCGAGCATTGCTCGCTCTCTCTGGGATTGCCGACCTACACCCCGCTCCATATACAACAATTTGGGTGGCTGGATAAAGGTGTGCGCGACGACCAGATCCTAGAAGTGCTTCCCGTTCTCAACGGAATTTTTTCCACGCTCAAGTTTTAATTCGCTATACTAATCGAGCGATCATTATCTCTCGTCTCTGTTTCGATATATACTTCTCGTCGCAAACGTTACATAATTCATTGCAGGTCGAACATCGATGAGAGGCTCGTATCTCTCTCGTGCTATTCAAAAACTAAGTGATCTTTCTTATTGGTCTGAATTTACCCTGTTTGATGGTTGGTGGACCTCCGCGTGAATCCCCATTGGCAGAGCAAATGGTAGGAAGAACGTTCTATTTTAGTTTTAAAACAGACTCCCATTTTAGTTTCCTTAATGCTAAAACCGAGTACTCTTAACCTCATTTGGTGCGTCTCGCGCACATGTTCGCATGCGCATTCGGAAGAAGCACTCAGATGTGAGTAACTCGAATTCTTTAAATGTTTAAATGGTCAGGCAAGAGTAGTACTGAATATAACAATCATCAATATAGACACAATACAAAAATTAGGATGAGGATTAAAATATCATTCATGATCCCTTTTGAAAATTCAGAGAAGGAGCTATTTTTTAAACCAAAAGGCATTACATATCCATTTCATTATTGAACCAAAATGGAAACTGTAAAATGCTGTTTTATATCTATCTTTTCATCAATCTGAATCTTGCCAATATCCAGATTCATCATCAAATTTACTGAAAATATTCTGCCATGTATACAATATCTTTAAAAGTTTTTAGAAGATCTTTTTTATTAGGAATTGGATATCTAATCCATTTTAAAGCCGTATTTAATGGTTTATAATTTATTACTAATCTTGGAACACCACTTTCTATTTCAGCATTTTTATTGACATAAAAAAGCTGCACAAGACCATGGGCTTCTAGATTTAGATATTAATTTTTTATTGAGTAAATCTTGAATCTCATTTTTACAGTGCTCTATCAATTCAGGATTCATCTGAATTGGTCTAGCTTTAGTTTTAATAGTTTTTTCATCAACAAAATCTTTTTCATATGGTAAGTCAACTATATGCTGTTTACGATCCCAAAATGCATGAGGATGATCAGCACAAAGTCTATTTTCCATATCTTCTTTTAGATTCTTGATTTTAGTTTGTATTTCTTCAGTTTCTAAATCTATAAGATCTAAATCTGAGTTTGATAACGGTCCTTTGCCTTTTGTTGGTATCAGAGCCAATATAAGATTTAGATCTGCTTGTTGGTATACATATAAAGATTTCAGTTTATAATATATTATAGACAGTTTTGACTTTGTTCCACTGAACCTATTCCGACTGAACCCGTGAGTAAGACCCGTGTGTGTGGCATCTGAAGGGTATAACAGGAAGGGTATAACCGGACAGAGGTCATTAAGGTTTATAGTATCTTATAAAATGGATCCTTTACTATGTAGATCAGCCAGTAGCAATAGATCTGAAGACTCAGATAACTCCGAAATCAAAAGGGTCATAAACAGAAATGAATTAATTTTACAAGATTTTAGTAAAGCAATTGATGAATGGGAAATACCTAAAGTTGATAAAGAACAGATTTATAAATCAGATATGCAATTTTAAAATCTTCACCTGTATTTCAAAACAATGCAATGGCATCTATAGCGAAAAATCATCTTATTTGAATGGTTATTTTTTACTAAATATTTCCTAGAGGTGATCTCCTGTAATAAGTTTAAGAAATTACTGTCATTTGCTTCATCTAATTGATTTATGTTTTCTTTTTATATTATTATCTGGTCGTCATCAGAAACGAACTAGACACTAATTGGGGATTCTACATTTTTAGTTAACCTTCATGTAACTTCCGCGAAATCCTTTTTTAACTCTTTAACTTTCATTTTTAGATGTTTTTAATCTCTTTATGTAAACATCTTTATTGACATCGTCTATATCTATCCTTTTGTTTATTTTTATTTAAAAATAGTTGGTTAAATCATAGGTTATTTTAGTTGAATTTTAGGGAGTGATATCCTCTTTTTACTGGTTCTTTCTCTTCAAAAACTTTAATGAGTTTGTCTGCAATAAACTGGCAAAACTTTTAATTAATTTCCTGAGAAGTTTTGCTTTAGTTTCCTGATCATCGATAGTATTTACTAATTCTAAAAGTGTGCTTTGGTCTTTAGTTAACATGTTTATAGAATATTCTGATGAACTAGTTGTTGTTCCTAATTCATCTATTTGATTATCACTTTCACTAATTTCAGGCTCGGAAGTATCAGAATCCAGATACAGTTCATAAATTTTGTACTTCTTCATCTAAATGTAATTCATTTAACTTTTGATTAAATTTACAAAATTTTGAAGTATGTCCCTTTTTACCACAATTATAACAAGTTAAATCTTTATAAGAGGTTTTATTTGAATTTTTAGGTTGTTGCTTTCTTTTAGACTTCCTATGGGGTTTATATTTTTCTTTAGAATAAAATTTATCTTGACTAGGTATAGACTTGTATTGTCTTTTATGATATTTATTTTTATATGGTTTTTTAGATTTATGTGTTCGCGAGCATTGCCCATCACATTTCTGTGGAGATTTTAAAGTATAATCAAATTGTTTACAAAATGATCCTAATTCTTTTACAGAATGACAGAAAATTGAACAATTTGAAGATGGTAAAGTCACATTAAAATTCAATCGCAGTCAAAGTATGAGGTATACAGGGTCATCTTCCTCTGTTACTACAGATCAAAATGATAAACCTAGTTCCTCCATACCTTCTGTGATTTATGCTAAGTATAAAGAACCTGAGCATAAACCTATAATTCAAACTCTGGAAAAACCTAGGTACTCTACCTCGGATATTCCTAATAAAATGAAGGGTGTTGATTATAGTCATTCTATCCCACAGGTAATTTATAACCCTGTAGATAATTATGTAAATCAACAGTCTAATTTAGTAAATTCATCACCAGAATCACCAACAGCTTTAGCTATAACTGAAAATGTTAGTGATATAAAATAGAGAATTAAATGTTCTTAGTAAAGATGATATTGAAAAAGATTTAATAAAAGAAGTTCTAAAATAAAAAAATTTAATTAAATGCAAAGATATTAAAACTTTATAACTTTTGAAGAAGTAAGTTGAATATTTAAAGAATATAAACTAAATGAACCAATGCTGACATAAAATTCTTTGAATTGGTATCAATAATTAAAGAAAATGAATTCTGAATAAGAGTTTAAAACCCAATAACTATTAGAAGATAAAAGACTGAAGGATAGTAAAATATCAAAAACAATAAAAAGTGATTTTCCACCTAAAACAATTAAAGTAAACTAAACATCAGAATAATGAAATAATGAAATTATTTGTGCACCATATAAAGCAGCTCGAGAAAATGATGTAAATAGTAAAATCATTGAACAAAATAATTTTAGTAATGCTAGTTTAATTTGCTTAAATACACAATATGCATATGACAAATTCTACTTAGTAGCTCTGATACCAACAAACACCCTAGGACCGATTACGATACGATCTAAACTACTTTACAAGAATGCATGAAAGGGAAACATATATGCATATGATTGATTATTATTTAAGTCATATATCATAATTAAGACAGTTTCATCGAAAGAATTTATAAATATATAAATATAATCCATATAGTAAGATACGTGGCGTTGTAGCACAAAGTTTCCCTTGTTTATCAAGTGCAATGATAAACACCAGGAGGTTATGTGTTTCCAGCCTATATTCCAATACTATTTACAAACAGTTACTGTTTAAATTTAATTTAAGAAATAGTTACTGTTTATCTTTTTAATATGAATAAACAGTTACTGTTTAGATTAAGAAGCATTTACAACAAAATTTCTGATGTGGAAGATCAGACTAAGCTGCATCCACAGAGCATACTTATATAACACACAATTTATCAATAATATTTATTAATCAACTCAACCAATTTTAATTAATTTTTTTATATAAGGTTGAGGGTCCTGCAACCTTGACCTCGGGATTCCAGAATCAAGTCAAGAGTGTGGAGTGGAGAAGAAGAAAGGTGCCGTCAAAACGGGCTTTATGAAGTAGCAAGTTTCAGTTTACAAAATAAACTTTAATTTAAATTACAATATGGAATTACAAATTTAAACTTCAAAAATTTATGAACAGACTTCCAACTGGAATCCCTTACAACAGAACTTTGAAGAACTGAAGACGGAAAGTTGGAGGTTCTTACAGAATTTAGAGTTTATTGACCTTTATCTAATCCTAACTTATGCCTTCCCAAGGAGAATAGGCTTCCTTTTAAATAGAAAATAAAAGAATCTTTACTATTTAACTTTTACTATTATGAATAGTGCTTGGGTCTGGCCACGGAATGCCTTGAACAGTGGTTGAACTTTTCCTGTAGATGATTATGTTTTGTCTGCCATTAAACTTTACTGTGGATGATGGTGATAAGGTTTCACCTGCTGGTTTTTATATAGAATCCGAACAAGAGGAAGGATAATGATAATCCTTTCTTTACTTTTCTTTTTATCCTTGTTCGGTCTTTCTTTTTCTTTTTTTCTTTTATTTTTCTTTTCTTTCTTTAAGCTTTAACTTTTGATTTTTAATTGATGGAGAGAGCTTCATCACTATCTTCAGAGGATTCAAGCTGGATGCCTCTGACTTGAAGAATGATGATATTTTTACTTTTTACCTTTACCAAGCGCTCTTGGTGATGATTGATGGAAAGACTCTGCTTGAATTTTACTGGATAATGGTTTTACCTGTGGTGGGATCTTGAACTGGTAGAAAGTAATAGAGACATTTCTTTCACAGATCAGTTTATATCCTCAGGCGTTTTTGCCAGCAGCTAATCGAGCTTGACAACTTTGCTTTTTTGAATCCCAAAGTTAGGGTTTTCTGGTAAAAGCAAGGTGTTTAGCATATGTCCATTTTTAAGAGTGATGAGCTAAATTTTTAAGAGATGATGAGCTGGCCTTTTTACTGGTGATCCATTGACTAATTTTAAGTTGGGTGGTAGAGTTCTTGAATGATCCCCACCATTTTATCTTGTGATATCTTACAACTATTGGTATTCGAGTACCAGGGACATGCTGATAGTCAAAAAACCATTGGTATACCCAAGGAGTGAAGAAGGTCATACTATAATACATAAGTGATGGTATATGGGCTTCTTCAGGGGTTGGTTTATAATTGGTTTTAAAATAATTGTACAAAGACAGAATTTCTGGGGTTATAATTTCATCAGAAATACCATGTGATTGCCACCACTTTTTAAACCAATTAGGAATGGGTAAATCTTTACGAATATTTTGGTCAAAATAAATTAACCAAGAATGGGTGGTAGTAGGGTTTTGAAGACAAAAAACCTTTTCCCATGCCTCTTTATAATCAAAATAATTATAAGTAGGATTATATTTAAAAAGAGTTTTAAATCGAACAGGGGTATACAAAGAAGATACGGGCCAATCCTTGGGATGGATGACGCGTTTTATTTGAAAAGAAGAGTACGAAATATGTTTAGTTGTATTATCAAACGTATGTTTAATTTTTACGGAACCAGTATCAATTAAAATATTATGATAATATTCCTGAGGTTTTGAGGGGTCTGTTGGGACAAAAAACCAATTCTCAGGATAATATGATTTTACAACTTGCCAAGGAATATGATTTTACAACTTGCCAAGGATTAGTACTGGTAAAACCATCCTCAACTTCAATTTCAAAATCATATATAGTTTTAATAAACCATTTATGTATACTAGGTTTAAAAGAGGTTTGGCTTTTTGGCAAAGCCACAGCCATAAACGGATTTGATAGCTCTTTACCGTCTACCGTTTGAGACGGAGTAGCCGTACCAGAAGCGGATACGATCACTTTAGTTTGAGAATTCATACCTGGCTCCTCTGTCGAAGAGGATGCTATACTCTGAAGCGCCTTTACAATATCTGGAGATTTACTAAGTTCTGCAATCCATTGTTGAAGGTTTTTAGTGGGGTCGTGTTTAAGGGTTTTACTAAGGTCCTCAGAGTGCTCAGAGAGAGCTTTAGTGGAAGAACTGGATTCATTTAGGGGCTTCTTCCCTTTATCCTTCTTCTTTCCCATCGTTCTGTAAGAATTCTCTAGTCAGAAAATCTGGAATGTTATTACAATCACCTTTAATAAATTCAATGTCAAATTCAAAAATACTAAGAAGCGCTTGCCATCTAGCAAAGATTTGTTTAGAAGCAAGGTTTTTAACATCTTTTTGCAAAACATCTTTTGCAGATTTACAATCATCTTTTGCAGATTTACAATCAATCCGAAGTAAAAACTTTTGGTTTAACAAATCAGATTGAAATTTATTGATACAAATTACAATACTTAAAATCTCCTTTTTAATGGTAGAATAATTCAATTGTGTTTGGTTCCAATGACCAGATGTATATTGAATAATACGTTCTTTACCATCAATAACTTGCTTTAGAATACCACCATATCCAACATTTGATGCATCTGTTTCAACAATTTTAAAAGCTGTTGGATTAGGGATATACAGATATGGAATTTCTGTCACTAAGGCTTTTATCTTTTTTACTAATTGTGTGTGCTGGGCTGTCCATGGGCCTGCATTTTTCTTAAGCCTATCATGCAAAGGTTTAATCATACAGTTTAAATTTGGGTAAAAATCTATAACATAATTTAAACATCCAAGAAAATGTTGGAGTTGGGTTTTATTTGGTAATTCATCAGGGAATTTAGATCCAAACAACATAGCACGTTCAATGGGCTGGATAATACCCTGTTCTATATAATGACCCAAAAATCGAACTTTGGTTTTAAACAAGTCCATTTTGGTTTTACAAAGGGCTAACCCATTACTTTCTACTATCATGCAAAATGTTTTTAAGTTTTTAAAATGGTCTTCTAAGGTTTTACTAAAAATTAGAACATCATCAATATACACTATACAGAATTCAGAACAAGAACTGAATATGTCATTCATTATTCTTTGAAATTCTGATGGTATTCTTTGAAATTCTGATGGTGCATCTTTAAGTCGCAAATGGCATCAACATTCCATTCATATTGTGTCCAAAAAGGACCTGTGAATGCCGTCCAAAAGGGACTGTGAATGCCGTTTTATACCTATCTTTAGGGTGAATCTGGATCTGCCAATAACCAGATTTCATGTCAAATTTACTAAATATATTTGCACTATATAACCGTTTTAAAAGATCTTTTTTATTTGGAATAGGATACCTAATCCATTTTAATGCAGTATTTAATGGTTTATAATTAATTACAAGTCTGGGTACTCCTCGTTCGATTTCAGCATTTTTATTGACATAAAAAGCTGCACAAGACCAAAGACTTCTAGACTTACTTATTAATCCTTTAGTTTCTAAATTTTTAATTTCTTTTTTACAATGTTCAATAAGTTCAGGGCTCATTTGTATGGGCCGAGCTTTAGTTGTGATGGACTTCTCATCAAAATCCTTTTCATATGGTAAATCTACTATGTGTTGTTTACGGGCCCAAAATGCATTTGGGTGATCTGCACATAATTTATTTTCCATAAAAGCTTTTAATTTGTTAATTTTATTTTGAATCTCTTCATTATTTAATTGGTCTTTAATCCTTTTTAAGTATGCATTATTTCTTAAATTTAATAAATCTTCTTCCTTAGATTTAATCAAAGAATTGATTTCTAAGGTTTTAATGCTATGAGCTTTTAGTAAATTCAAATTTTTTCGTCTAGGTTTTTCAGTAAATTCTAACCTAGCTTTACATCCTTTTACTCTAAATTTTATACAATCTTCTTTTACTGAATATGGAGTTATAAGATTTATAAATGGTGTTCCTAAGATTACCATATAATTTATTTGTGGTGAAAGCAAATAAATTGTTTTAATCTCTAAGCCATTGTTTACAATATCAGCATCAATTTTACCAAGCATCAATTTTACCAACAATTTCTAGTCTAGATTTATTAGCTGTTGTTAATTTCTCATTAGTTTCTGACCAATATCTTTTAGGTACCATATCAGATTTTATACAATTTAAGTCAGCACCTGTGTCAAATAATGTTATACCATTTATAACAAAATCATGTGATATTTGTAGAGTTATTTTTACTAAATATTTTCTTGATGTAATTTCTTGTAAAAGAAAAAGGAAATTAGGGTTTAGATCTTCATCCTCATTTAACTCATTTATTTCAACTTGTTCGTCATTATCTGGTTCATCCGAAGAGGAACTAGATATTAATTGGGTCTCTAGGTGTTTTATTTTACTAGCATTCAATTTTGCTTGATTTTTTAAATCTTTTATTTCATTTTTTAAAATTCTAACTTCTTTATATAAATCTTCAAGTGAGATATCTACTTTAACCTTTTTATTTTTATTTAATATGGCAGTCAAATCATAAGTATTAATTTGAATTTTAGGAGTTATAATTTTTACTTCTTTATCTTCTTCAAAACTTTTAATTAGCTTTTTAAGTAGTTGAGCTTTAATATCAGTATCTGTTATATTCTAGACTACCTCTAAAAGGGTACTTTGATCCTTAGTTAACATGTTGATTGATTTACCTGAAGAACTAGTTGTTGAACTAAGTTCATCAATCTGGTTTTCACTTTCTTGTACCTCAGATTCTGATGTATCAGAATTAAGATACAATTCATGAATTAGAATTAAGATACAATTCATGAATTTTATTTACAACTTCGTCATCTAAATTTAATTCATGTAATTTTTTATTGAACTTACAAAATTTAGATGTATGACCTTTTTTATCACATTTAAAACATGTTAAGTCTTTATATGAGGTTTTATTAGAAGACTTATACGGTTGCTTCTTTTTAGATTTCTTATAATATTTAGGTTTTTCTTTCTGATAATATTGCTCTTTACTTGGTTTAGATCTATAATGTCTTTTATGATGTTTTTTATGATGTGAAGGTTTAGAACATTGACCACTACACTGCTGTGTCGAAGTTATGCCGTAATCAAATTGTTTACAAAAACTGCCTAATTCTTGTTTAGTCTTTTTTAATTCAAATTTTAAATTTCTTTGAAGTCTTAAGTCTTGACAAATCTGCAATCCTTCTTTTTGAATTATACTAATTAATTGACCATAAGTTAATTTATGATATGGAATCGGGTTAACATGAGTTTGTTTTATAAAATTCCTAACCCTTTCTCCTAAGAAGAAGTAAGGTAAACCAGCTAAGAATTTTTCTTTCCAAAAAGCTTGGTTTGAGTCTTCTCGTAACATTAACCGTGTAAGAAAAGTGGTTTTATAAGCCTGGAAATCACTTAAATGTTTACATTTTAAATTACTTAAAAGTTCAGCATTTTTATCCTTTATATGGGATGGATCTCCTATAAAATGCAAAGAAATAGTGAGTATTAAGGTTGCAACAGCAATCCTGAATAGGTTCACCATTTTCATCAAAAATAGGTTGATCCTCTTCATTTACTTGAACTGAATTTAGTATATCTAAATGGTCTTTTTCAGTTAAGTGGTAATCCCACCAACCTTTTAATTGTCCAGTAAATCCTGCAATAAGGATTTCTGCCACAGCCCTATCCGAAATAGGTGCCTGGGTTTTATAAGCATTTGCAGCCATTGTCATTTGTTGTAAAATACTTAAAATTTTATATTCAGATAATCCATCAATATTCCATTCATATAATGTGTTAGATATAATGTGTTAGCATTATAATGAAATTGAGATATATATGGTGGTTTATCAATAATCCCTAAATCTGGAGCCCTAGAGACAATTTCTCTATGGGTTATGTTATTTACAAATTGATTAGCATTATCCACGTCAAGTTCACTATCCTCAGACTGGGATGTTTCCTCTAGGAGGTTTATATTTCTTGAAGAATGAGTTGTATCCTGAGCTACATGTTGAGTGGAGTCAGAACTTAACTCAAGTTGACTTAATTGCTGTTTAAGAGTGTTTAAGAACTTAGAATTTAATTCCTGTTGACTAGACTTAGAAATTTGATAAGGTTTAAACATATGTGTTTTAATGATTTCTTTGCCTTTATCATTATTGTTTATTATTGGTTGATCTACTAAAAAATATTCAATTCGTTTTAATTGGCTATTTAAACAAATTAAACTAGCATTACAAAAATTATTTTGTTCAATTAATTTTTTATCAGAATCATTATCTCTAGCCATTTTATATGGTGCACATATTATATCGTTATCTTGATACTTAAATTTACTAATTGCTTTAGGGGGAAAATCACTTTGAATAACTCTATCATTTACTATCCATTCTGGCCTTTTATCCCTAGTTGTAATTGGGTTTATACTTTTACTAGAATCCATTTTTACTGAGGAAAACCAATCTAAAAATTTAACTTTAGTTTGAGTTGCAAATTGGTGATTTAAATATTCTTCTTTTAAATCATCAAAATTATAATTTTTAAATATTTCATTAAACTTCATTATATTTTTAGATTTAGTAATTTCTTTTCCAAAATATTTATTAATATCTTCTTTAGTTAAAACATTTAGTTCACGATTTATTTCACTAACATTCTCAGTTATAGCTGAGGCTGTTGGTGATTCAGGTGAAGTATTTACTAAATTGGATTGTTGATTCAAGTAATTATCAATAGGGTTATAAACTGCCTGTGGAACTGAATTACTATAATCAACTCCTTTCATTTTAAATGATTGACTAGATATAGGTAAATCTGAAGTGGAATACCTAGGTTTGACTAATGTTTGAAGTATAGGTTTTAGAATACCTAGGTTTTACCAATGTTTGTATAATTGGTTTAGGTTCAGTGTCTTTATACCTTGCATATGTTACTGAAGGTATTTTTGGTTTATCATCATCTATAACAATAGAAGATGAACATCCTGTATACCTAGAACTTTGACTTCTATTAAATTTTAGTGTTACTTTACCATCTTCAAATTGTTCAATTTTTTGTAAATTGACATTTGATTTTACTTTTTCTTGTTCAGGAGGGGGAACAATCCCTTCCAAAATACATTCCTCTGGTAGGGTTATATCCTTCCATTGGATGGTTTTAGGTATTACCGTATTGGTTTTAGTCAAATCTGTTTGAAGAAATCTCGTTTCTCCAAGTTTAGGTGTTTCTCCAAGTTTAGGTTGTAACTTATATTTAGTGCTAAAACCAGAGTTCATAGCTTTATAATGAATTTTATAGATTAAAGCAATAGGAATAGATCCTTGTTTCATTTTATAATTGTGGGTTTTTATTTCCAAGACTATACTTTCCAAAATATTCAAATCATTTAAAGAAACAGTCATATCTGGATAGACCTCAAAAGAGATCGGTCATTCACTTAGACTAGTTTCTACAGATCCTAATAAAGAATCCTGAAAATTTAAAAATCTAGCATCCCTAACCACTGCAAGAATACTAGTGTTTAATCCTTCTTAAATCCCTTCCTAAGTTAAAGGTTTATACCCTCAACCTGATTAATCCTACACTATGAATGTATTTATATTATATATAATATGTTTATGTTTGCTGTAAAGTTTTATGATGAAAGAAGAGTGATGCGTTCAAAGGTTTACTAAGTTGAAATCACGCTCTTAGTTTTATTACATAATCAGTAATTCTTTATAAATCTGTTCTTTATCAACTTTAGGTATTTCCCATTCATCAATTGCTTTACTAAAATCTTGTAAAATTAATTCATTTCTGTTTATGACCCTTTTGATTTCGGAGTTATCTGAGTCTTCAGATCTATTGCTACTGGCTGATCTACATAGTAAAGGATCCATTTTATAAGATACTATAAACCTTAATGACCTCTGTCCGGTTATACCCTTCCTGTTATACCCTTCAGATGCCACACACACGGGTCTTACTCACGGGTTCAGTCGGAATAGGTTCAGTGGAACAAAGTCAAAACTGTCTATAATATATTATAAACTGAAATCTTTATATGTATACCAACAAGCAGATCTAAATCTTATATTGGCTCTGATACCAACAAAAGGCAAAGGACCGTTATCAAACTCAGATTTAGATCTTATAGATTTAGAAACTGAAGAAATACAAACTAAAATCAAGAATCTAAAAGAAGATATGGAAAATAGACTTTGTGCTGATCATCCTCATGCATTTTGGGATCGTAAACAGCATATAGTTGACTTACCATATGAAAAAGATTTTGATAAATCATTTAGTATATTTAAGTATGGTACGTAGCGTTGTGCACAAAGTCGTTGTAGCACAAAGTTTCCCTTGTTTATCAAGTGCAATGATAAACACCAGGAGGTTATGTGTTTCCAGCTGATATACCAATACTATTTATAAACAAATTTAGTATTTTTACTTCAGATCAACATATAAATTTAAACAGTTTTTCTGATGTGGAAGATCAGACTAAGCTGCATCCACAGAGCATACTTAAACAAATTTATCAATTTAATATTTATCAATCAACTCAACCAATTTTATCAATATATTTTACTCAAAGGTTTAAGGTTCCTGCAACCTTGACCTGGGATCCCCAGAATCAAGTCAGAGTGTGGAGGGAGAAGAAGAAAGTTGCCGTCAACACGGGCTTATATAAGTAGCAGTTTACAAATAAAATACAAACTTTATTTAATTACAAAATATAAATACAAAATTTTAAGACTTACAAAAGTTTAGATTTAAACTTTCTTCCAACTTGAACGCTTACAGTGAACTAGGAGCGAAGAAGAAGGAGAAAGGGAATATGAGTTTTATCTTATGGTATCTCCCTTATGTGGAGAGAATTTTATCTAATCTAAGCTTATGCCTTCACAAGGGGATAGGCTCCCTTTATATAGAAAAGTAAAGAATCTTTACTATTTGCTTTTACTGTTGATGCACAGTACTTTGTCTGCCACTAGAAATCTTTACTGTAGATGACCATGTACTCTTGTCGGCCATTTGGACTTTTACTGTGGCTGAATAGGGTCTTAGTTTTACTGTAGAGACACTGTGAAGGAATAAGGTTCCCTTCTGCCTTTATTCATGATCGAGGAACGAAGCAGTCCCCTTCTTTTTGCTTTCTTTTCTTTTTTTTTTACTTTGCTTTTTTGTTTTAACTTTGCCTTTTTTCTTTCCTCTTTTTTGGTCCAGTTTTACTTTTTACTAATATGGCTTCATGAATATCATCAATTGCTTGTCTTACCAGAATTGGAGAAGATGACGATGATGATGAAGAGGAAGAGGACGCATGTCTACCCATTTGGCTTGCCTTTTTGACTGGGTTTTAAAGATGACGATTTATCTGAAGAACTTGCTAGTTGTTTACTGGATGATGCCTTTACTGGAGAATCTGTAGATAGTTGTTGGAACATTTCTTGAGCAGATTTCTTTATATTCATCTGGGGTTTTAGCCGCTGCAAGCCTAGCTTGACACTGTG
>NW_023590566.1:892116-916273 GCF_014843425.1 Jatropha curcas
CCAAAAAAAAAGAAAAGGGAGGAAAAGCGGAAAAATAAAAAAAAAAAAAATTTAAAAAAAAGTTTTTTTTTTTTTAAATTTTTTTAATTTTCCCCCTTAAATCCAAAAATTTCCTTTTTTAAACTGTCCATTCCCAAAACCTTTAAAATTTTTTTTTAATAGTAAAATTTTCCTCTATTTATCTTTATTTATTCTATTCCTAAAACTTATAACTTTTATAAAGCCTTCTAAATTATTTGGTAAAGTAATATTTTATAATGATAATAAATAATAATAATAAATAATAAATAATACTAAAGTTTCTTAGTCGTTACCACCTATTAAAGGTACAACTAATTTAATTCTTTATTAAGTGGTCTGTCGAACATTCCGCGCATTTCTACATAAATTGATTACCCAATTTTATAGTCGCAACATATCCACACACAACCCATCCATCGGCAAAATTCTCATCAACTCATCCTGTCCCGTCATTAATCATTCATCGATCATTCGTTCACGGATCAATTAACACAGCCATCGGCAATCAATTAGAATTTAGCACCCATCTTCCCTTAAACAATCAATAATTGTTGCTCAACTATCTAATCGCTTAACATAAGTTTTTAATCATATATTATATATATATATATATATAACTATATAATTATATATTACCAACTAACACCCTAAGACCGACTACGATCTAAACTACTTTACAAGAATGCATGAAAGGAAACATATATGCAATGATTCGATTATCTTTAAGTCATATATCATAATTAAGACAGTTTCATGAAAGAATTTATAAAATTATAAATATAATCCTATAGTAGATCTGGCGTTGTAGAACAAAGTTCCTTGTTTTATCACAGTGCAATGATAACACAAGGAGGCTTATCGTGTTTCCAGCCTCTATACCAATACTATTTACAAACAGTACTGTTAAATTTAATTTAAGAAATAGTTTACTGTCATACTTTTTAATATGAATATAACAAGTTACTGTTTAGATTAAAGCATTTTAACAACAAAATTTTCTGATGTGGAATATTCGACTAACTGCATCCCACAGAGCATACTTATATAAACACACAACAATTTTATCATCAACTCAACCAGTTTATATTTTATTTTAATTAAGGTTGAGGGTTCCTAGCAACCTTGAACCTCTTGGGATCCCCAGATCAAGTCAGAAGTGGTGGAGGGAGCAAGAAGAAAGGTGCCGTCAAACGGCTTTTAAGAAGTAGCAATTTAGTTTACAAAATTAAAACTTTAATTTAAAAATACACAATATGGATTAACAATTTAAAACTTAACAAATTTTTATGAACACGACTTCCAACTAGAATCCTTACAACAGAACTTGAGAACTGAGACGGAAAGTTGGGAGGTTCTTACAAATTTAGAGTTTATTGACTTATCTATCCTAAACTATATGCTTCACAAGGAGAATAGGCTTCCTTTAAAATAGAAAATAAAAGAATCTTTTACTATTTAACTTTTTACTATTCATGAATAGTACTGGTCTGCCACGGAATCTGAACAGTGTTGACCGTTTCTGTTAGATGAATAGTTTGTCTGCCATTGACTTTACTGTAGATGATGGTGAAATAAGGTTCCAGCCTGCTTGTTTTAATATAGAATCCGAAAAAAGGAGGATAATGATAATCTTTTTACTTTTTCTTTTATCTTGTCCGGTCTTCTTTTTCTTTTCTTTATTTTTTCTTTTTCTTATTTTTCTTTAGCTTTACTTTTGATTTTTATAGTGGAGAGAGGTTCATCACTTATCGTCAGAAGAGATGAGCTGGACGCCTCTGATGAAGATGATTGATGGTTTACCTTTATCCTTTAGATAGCGGTCTTGGTTCGATGTTGACTTGAAGACTCTTGCTTGAATTTTAACTAAATGAAGGTTTTACCTGTGGATCTGAACTGGTGGATAAGCAATTTGGGGACATTTCTTCACAGATCAAGTTTATAGTTCCTCAGGCGTTTTAGCAGCAGCTAACCGAGCTTGACACTTGGCCTTTTGAAATCCCAAAGTCAGGGTTTCTGGTAAAGCAAGTGTTTTAGCATAATTAAATTTTTAAGAGATTGATGAGCTGGCCTTTTTACTGGTGATCCATTTGACTGATTTAAGTTGAAAAGTGGGTGAGTTCTTGAATGATCCCCACATTTTATCTTGGTGATATTTAACCACTATTGTATTCGAGTACCAGGGACATGCCTGATAGTCAAAAAAAACCATTGGTATACCATGGGGTGAAAGAAAGGTCATACTATAATACATAAATGATGGTATATGGGCTTCTTCCAGGGTGGTTTTATAATTGGTTTTAAAATAATTGTCACAAAGACAGGATTTCTGGGGTATAATGTGTCAGAAATCCATGTGATTGCACCCTTTTTTAAACCATTAGGAATGGGTAAATCTTTTACGAAATATTTTGGTAACAATAAATTAAAACCAAGAATGAGTGCTATTGGGGTTTTGAAAGACAAAACCTTTTCCAAGCCTCTTTATAATCAAATAATTTAATAAGTAGGATTATATTTAAATCAGAGTTTTAAATCGAACAGGGGTAGCTACAAAGAAAGATACGGGCCGATCCTTGGGATGGATGACGGTTTTAATTTTGAAAGAAGAGTATCGAAATATGTTAGTGTATTATCGAAAGGTATGTTTTAATTTTTACAGAACCAGTATCGATTAAAATATTATGATAACTATTCCTGAGGTTTTGAGGGGTCCGTTGGACAAAAAACCAATTCTCAAGAGAATATGATTTTACAAACCTACCAAGGATTAGTACTGGTAAAACCCATCTCAACTTCAATTTCAAAATCAATATATTTTAATAAACCATTTATGTATACTAGGTTTAAAAGATGAATTGGCTTTTTGGCGAAGCCACGAGCCATAAACGATTTGATATCTCTTTACCGCCTAAACCGTTTTGAGACGGAGTAGCCGTACCAGAAAGCGGATACGATGCGCTTTAGCTTTGAGATTCATACTGGCTCCTCTGTGGAAAGGATGCTATACTCTGAAGCCGCCTTTACTACTTCTGGAGATTATACCTAAGTTCTCAATCCATTGTTGAAGGTTTTTTAGTGGGCGTCAGTTTATGTGTTTTACTAAGGTCCTTATGAGTGCTCAGAGAGAGCTTTAAGTTTGGAGACTGGGATTCATTTAGTTGGGCTTCTTCCCTTTATCCTTCTTCTTTCCCTTTATTCTGTAAGAATTTCTAGTCAGAAAGTCTGGAATGTTCATTACAATCACTTTTAATGAATTCAATTGCAAATTCAACATATCCTAAGAAGCGCTTGCCATCTAGCAAAGCATTTGCTTAGAAGTAAGTTTTTTAACAATCTTGCAAAACATCTTTGCAGCGATTTTAAATCAATCCGAAGTAAAAAACTTCTTGGATTAATAAATCAGATTTTGAAATTTATTGATACAAATTACAATACTTAAAATTTCTTTTTTTTAATAGTAGAATAATTTAACTGTTTTGGTTCCAATGACAGATTTGTATACTTGAATATAATGTTCTTTAACATCAATAACTTGCTTTAAATACACCATGAGTCCAGACATTTGATGCATCTGTTTCAACAAATTTTAAAGCTGTTGATTAGGGATATACAGATATGGAATTTTTCAGTGACTATTGGCTTTTATCTTTTTTACTAACTGTGTATGCTGGGGCTTCATGGGCCTGCTTTTCTTAACTATCATGCAAGGGTTTATCATACAATTTAAGTTTTGGGTGAAAAATCTATAATCATAGTTTTAGAAAACATCCAGAAAACGTTGGAGTTGGGTTTGTATTAGTTAACTCATCAGGGAATTTAGATGCAAAGACCATAGCACGTTCTATGGGCTGGATAATAACCTGTCTTATGTGACCAAAAATCCTAACTTTGATTTTAAATAAGTCCATTTTAGTTTTACTAAAGGGCTAACCCATTACTTTCGATTACCATGCAAAAGTTTTTTAAAGTGTTTTAAATGATCTTCTAATGTTTACTAAAAAATTAGAACTCATCCAATATACATATACAAGAATTCAGAACAAGAACTGAAATATGTCATTCATTAATTTCTTTGAAATTCTGATGGATGCATTTTTAAGTCCAAAATGGCAATCACATTCCATTCATATTGTCCAAAGGGACTGTGAAATGCCGTTTTAATACCTTCTTTAGGGTGAATCTGGATCTGCAATAACCAGATTTTCATGTCAAACTTACTAAATAATGTTTGCATTATTATAACATCTTTAAAAGACTCCTTTTTTATTTGGAAATAGGGTACCTAATTTCCATTTTAAGCAGTATTTAAGGGTTTTTAATTAATTACCAATCTAAGGTACCCTCGCTCTTAATCTCAGCATTTTATGACATTAAAAAGGCAGCACAAGACCAAGGACCTTCTAGACTTACTAATTAATCCTTTATTTCTAAATTCTTTAATTTCTTTTTTACCATGTTCATAAGTTCAGGCTCATTTGTATGGGCCCCTAGCTTTAGTTGTGAATGGAACTTTCAATCAAAGGTCCTTTTCATAGGGCAAATCTATATGTGCTGTTTACGGGCAAAAAGCATGTTCGGAGTGATCCGCACATAATTATTTTCCCCATGAAATCTTTTTATTTGTTAATCTAATTTTGAATTTCTTCATTATTTAGTTGTGCTTGAAATTTTTTTAAATAAGCACTATTCCTTAAATTTATAAGTCATCTTCCTAGATTAATCAAGAATTAATTTCTAATGTTTTTAATACTAATGAGCTTTAAGCAATTTAAAATTTTTTCGGCTAGGTTTTTTTTCAGTGAAATCTAACCTAGCCTTACAGCTTTTACCTTTAAAATTTAATGCAATCTTCTTGACTGAATATGGGAGTTATCAGATTTACTAATGTTCCTAAGATTACCATCATATTTATTTGTGGTGAAAGCAAATAAATATTTAATTTCTAATTCCTTATTTACAATATTAGCATCGTTTTAACCAACAATTTTCTAATTTAGCATTTATTAGCTGTGGTAATTTTTTCATTAGTATCTGCCAATTCTTTAGGTACTATGTCAGAATTTTATGCAATTTAAATCAGCACTTTCAAATAATGCTATAACCATTTATAAAAAATCATGTGATATTTGTAAAGTTTATTTTTACTAAATATTTTCTTGAATGTGCTTTCTTCGTAAAAGAAAAAGGAATTGGGGTTTTATTATCTTCATCTTCCCTGTAAATTCATTTATTTCATCTTTTACTGTCGATTATCCTGGTTCATCCGAACGAAGAACTAGATATTAAGTTGCTGTCTCCAAATGTTTTTATCTTACTCTAGCATTCAATTTTGCTTGATTTTTTAATCTTTTATTTCATTTTTTAAAATTCTAAACTTCTTTATATAAATCTTCAAGTGAGATATCTCTTTAACTTTTTTATTTTTATTTTAATAGGTAAGTTAAATCATAACGTATTAGTTTGAAATTTTAGGTGTTATAAATTTTTACTTTCCTATCTTCTTCAAAACTTTTTAATTAATTTTTTAACGTAATTGACTTTAATCTCAGTATCTGTTAATAAACTTTGTAACTACTTCAAAAGAGCACTTTGATCTTTTAGTTACAAATGTTTATCGATTTATCTGAGGAACCTAGTTGTTGAACTAAATTCTCAATTTGGTTTTCAACTTTCTTGTACCTCAGATTCTGATGTATCAAGAATTAGCATACAATTCATGAAATTTTATTATCAACTTCTTCATCTAATTTATTCAATGTAATTTTTTATGAATTTGACAAAATTTAGATGTATAAACACCTTTTTTACGCCAATTTAAAAACAAGTTAAATCTTTATATGAAGTTTTTATGAAGAAGACTTATACGGTTTTGCTTCTTTTTTAGATTTCTTATAATATTTAGGTTTTTCTTTCTGATAATATTTCTCTTTACTTGGTTTAGATTTATACATGTCTTTTATGATGTTTTTATGATAATGAGGTTTAAGAACATTGGACCAACTACAACTGGCTGTGTGAAGTTATACCATAATCAAATTGTTTACAAAAACTGCCTAAATTCTTGATTTAGTCCTTTTTTAATTCAAAATTTAAACTTTCTTTGAAGTTTTAAAAATCTTGACAAACTCTGCAACCTTCTTTTTGAATTATACTTATTTTAATTGACCAATAAAGTTTAGTTTAGCTATATGGATTGGATTGCCATGAGTTTGTTTTTATAAAATCCTAACTCTTCCCCCTAAAAAATAAGGTAATCCAGTTTAAGAATTTTTTCTTTCCAAAAAGCCTTGGTTTTGTAATCTTCTCTTACATTAGACGTGTAAGAAAGTGGTTTTATAAGCCTGGAAACTTCACTTAAATGTTTACATTTAAAATTACTTAAAAGTTTGCATTCTTATCCTTTATATGGGATGGGTCCTCCTATACAAAATGTAAAGAAATAGTGAGTATTAAGGTTGCCACTGATCCTGATAAGTTTCACCATTTTCATCATAGATAGGTTGATCCTATCATTTATTGAACGAATTTAATATATCTAATGGTTTCTTTTTCAAGTTAAGTGGGTAATCCCACCAAACCTTTTAACTTGTCCTGTAAATCTGCAATGAGGAAATTTCAGCCACAGCCCTATCCGAAATAAGGTGCTTGGGGTATATTTTATCAAGCATTTGCAGCCATTGTCATTTTGTTTGCAAAATACTTAAAACTTTTATATTCAGATAATCCATCAAGTACTGCCCATTCATATAATGTGTTAGCATTTATAATGAAATTGGGATATTATGGAGGTTTATCAATAATTCCTAAATTCTGGAGCCCTAGAGACAATTTTCTCGATGGGTGTGTTTTTTTAGTTTAATATTATTTACAATTGATTAGCATCATCTGTGTCTAAGTGATATGCCTCAGACTGGGATGTTTCTCTAAAAGGTTTTTATATTTCTAGAAGAATGAGTTGTACCTGAGCTAACATGTTGAGTGGAGTCAGAACTTAACTCAAAGTTGATTAGTTGTTGTTTAACGAGGTTTTAAGAATTTAGAATCTAATTCCTGTTGACTTTTGATTGTTAGAAGTTTGATAAGGTTTAAACATATGTGTTTTAATGATTTCTTTACCTTTATCATTAGACATTTACTATTGGTATTATTTACTAAATTTAAGCCGTTTTCAAACTGACTTATTTATAGCAAATTAAACTAAGCATTACAAATTATTTTGTTCAAGTTAATTTTTTATCATGATCATTATCTCTCTAGCGCATTTATATGGTGCACTATTTTATCATTATCTGATATCCTAATTTACTAAATTGCTTTTAGGGGGAAAATCACTTTGAATGACTCTATCATTTACTATCCATTCTGGCCTTTTAATTCTCTAGTTGTGAATTGGATTTAATGCCTTTTACTAGAATCCAATTTTACTGAAGAAAACCAAATACTAAAATTTAATTTTAGTTTTTGAGTTGCAAATTGTGATTTAAATTATTCTTCTTTTTAAATCATCAAAAATATAATTTTTAATATTTTCATTTAAACTTCATGAATTTTTTAGATTTAGTAATTTCTTTTTACACAGAAATCTTTATTGTAATATCTTCCTTAGTTTAAAACATTTGTTCACGATTCATTTTACTAACCACATTCTCAGTTATAGCTTGAAGGCTGTGGTGATTTCAGGTGAAGTATTTACTAGATTGGATTGTTGAATTTAAGTAATTACCCACGGGTTATAGACTGCCTGTGGAACTGAATTAACTATAATCAACTCCTTTTTCATTTTAAATGATTGACTAGATATAGGTAAATCCTGAAGTAGAATACCCTAGGTTTGACTAATGTTTGAAAGTTATGGGTTTAGATTCAGTTTTCTTTTATATCTGGCATAAATTAACTGAAGGTACTTTAGGTTTATCATCGTCTGGTAAAACAACAGAAAGATGTAGATTCCTATATACGCTAGAAGCTTGACCCTATTTAAATCTTTAATGCTTTACTTTACATCTTCAAAATTGTCAACTTTTTTGAAGTACATTTGGTTTAACTGGTTTCAGAACAGGGGAGGAAACAAACTCCTTCCAAATCAATTCCTCTGGTAAGGTGATATCTTCCATTTGGATGGTTTTAGGTATAACACGTATTGCGTTTTTAGTCAAATCAGTTTGAAGAAACCTTGTTTCTCCAAGTTTAGGTTGTAACTTATATTTCAGTACTAAAAGCAGAACTTCATAAGCTTTATAGTGAATTTTTATAAATTAAAAGCAAATAGGAAATAGATCCTTGCTTTCATTTTATAATTATGAGTTCTTATATTTCTAGAACTATACTTTCTAAAATATTTAAATCATTTTAACAGAAACAGTCATATCTGGATAGATCTCAAAGAGATCAGTCCTTCACTTAGACTATTTCTACAGATCCTAATAAAAAATCCTGAAAGTTTAAAAAATTCTAGCATCTCCTAACCACTGCAAGAATACTAGTGTTTAAATCCTTTCTCTATTAAAGGTTAATTCCTACTGGCACTTAATCCTATATGAATGTATTTTATATTTTTTATGATTTATGTTTGTTTGTAAAAGTTTTAGATTGAAAGAAGAGTGATGCGTTCAAAAGGTTTACTAAGTTAGAAAAAATCAGCTCTTTCAGTTTTTATTTACATAATAGTACTTCCATAAAGAATTTACTAACTTTTATAATCTGTTCTTTTATCTACTTTAGCTATTTCCCAATTCATCAAATGCTTTACTAATAATCTTGTAAATTAATCATTTCGGTTTATGATCCTTACTGATTTCAAGAGGATCAGAATCAATCCGACTTAAACACTATTTACAGATCTCATAATAAAGGATCCATTTTTAAGAATATCACCAAAGTAGCGGCCACTGCCAGTGTTATACCTTGCACTGCCCAACAAAACTCAATAAGGAACTTGACAACGGGTTAGATCGGCATACCAATCTATCTATGATATCCAGAAAATAGAATCTTAGCCTTTCGATGGAAACAATGTTAGATCGCTTGGCTCTAGATACGAACAATTCCGCAAATCCGGCTGCTTAGTTTTTGACTAAAGCGGTGCCAATACACCAGGATCGTGACAATTGGCGGTACCACTTGATTCCTTTTTACTGGCGTACTCGATTTGTTGCTCACGACAATATCTGTGCAAACCTCACCCATTATAAGGGTTGACCCGCGAACTAAGAGACGTCAGCCCTCGGAAGTCTGGCCCTAGGCCTCTATAGCAGCAAGACGGTCCGAATGGGGTATCCTGGGGGTAAGAGCCCATGCCTTTCGGTCACCAAGGTCACACAGTGAGAGCCCAACCATAGGAACGGACCCCGAGGAATTGTCCTAGGAATCAAGTCAGAGTGTGGAAGGGAGATTAGAAGAAAGGTCCGTCAACAACGGGCTTTATGAAGTAGCAGTTTATCAAGTTTACAAAATAAACTTTATTTAAATACAATAATGGAATTGACAATTTAAAACTTAACAAAATTTATGAACAGACTTCCACTCATGAATCCTTACACAGAAACTTGAGAACCTGGACACGGAAATTGGGAGTTCTTACAAATTTAGCAGTCTTATTGACTTATTGCTATCCTAAACTTTGCCTTCACAAGGAGATAGGCTTCCTTTAACATAGAAAAATAAAAAGAAATCTTTACTATTTAACTTTTACTATTCATGATAGTAAACTTGGGTCCTGCCACGGAAGTCTGAACAGTGTTGACCTTCTGTACGATGAATAGTTTGTCCTGCCACTGACTTTAACTGTAGATGATGGTGAAATAGGTCCACCTGCCTTGTTTTAAATATAGAATCCGAACAAGAGGAGGATAATTGAAATAATCCTTTCTTTACTTTTTCTTTTTATCTTGTCGGTCCTTCTTTTTCTTTTTTCTTTATTTTTTCTTTTCTTGCTTTTCTTTAGCTTTACTTTTGATTTTTTATAGTGGAAGAGAACTTTCATCACTATCGTCAAGAGATGAGCTGGACGCCTCTGATGAAGATGATATGTTTTACCTTTTAACCTTTAGAAGCGGTCTTGGTCGTGATTGAAACTTGAAGACTCCTGCTTGAATTTTACTAAATGAAAGGTTTTACCTGTGGATCTGAACTGTGGAAAGCAATTGGGACAATTGTCTTCACAGATCAGTTTAATATTCCCAGGTGTGCGTTTTAGCAGTCCAGCTAACCGAGCTTGACACTTGGCCTTTTGAATCCCAAAGTCCAGGGTTTTTTCTGGTAAAAGCAAAAAGTTTGGGGTTTTAGCATAGTTAAATTTTTTCAAGAGTATGATGAGCTGGCCTTTTACTGGTGATTCCATTTGATGATTTTAAGTTGGACGTGGTAGAGTTCTTGAATGATCCCCACCATTTTTATCTTGTGATATTTTACCACTATTGGTTATTCGAGTACCGAAGTTGACAATGCTGATAGTTTCAAAAACTATTGGTAATAACCATGGGGTGAAGAAGGTCATACTATAAATACAATAAATGAATGGTATATGGGTTCTTCAGGGGTTGGTTTATAATTGTTTTAAAATAATTGTACAAAGACAGGATTTCTCGGGTTATAATGTCGTCAGAAAATACATGTGATGCCATCCCAATTTTTAAAACCAATTAAGGACATGGTAAATCTTTACGAATATTTTGGTCACAAAATAAATTAACCAAGCATGAGTGCTATTGGGGTTTTGAAGACCAAAAACCTTTTCCAAGCCTCTTTATAATCAAATAATTATAAGTGGAATTATATTTAAATAGAGTTTTAAATCGACGGGGTAAACAAAGAAAGATAACGGGCCGATCCTTGGGATGGGATGACGCGTTTTTATTTGAAAAGAAGAGTACGAAATATTGTTTAGTGGTATTATTCAAAGGTAAGTTTAATTTTTACAGAAACCAGTATCGATTAAAATATTATGAAATATTCCTCGAGGTTTTGAGGGGTCCCGTGGGAACAAAAAACCAATTCTCAGGAGAATATGATTTACAACTGCCAAGGATTAGTACTGGTAAAACCATCCTCACTTCAATTTCAAAATCATATTAATTTTTTAATAAACCATATTATGTATACTAGGTTTAAAAGATGTTTGGCTTTTGGGCAAAGCCACAGCATAAACGGATTTGATAGCTCTTTACCGCCGTACCGTTTGAGCGCGAGTAGCCGTACAGAAGCGGATACGATCGCTGTAGGTTTTGAGAATTCATACTTGGATCCTCTGTGGAAGAGGAGCTATACTCTGGAGAGCCTTTACTACTTCTGGAGATTTAACTAAGTTCTTCAATCCATCTGTTGAAGGTTTTTAGTGGGTGTCAAGGTTTAATGTGTTTTTTACTGAAGGTCCTCAGAGTGCTCAGAGAGAGCTTTAGTTGAGAACTGGATTCATTTAGGGGCTTCTTCCCTTTATCTTCTTTCTTTCATTGTTCTGTAAGATTCTCTAGTCAGAAAGTCTGGAAATGTTATTTACAACACCTTTTAAATGAAATTCAATATCAAATTCAAATATACTAAGAAGCGCTTGCCATCTAGCAAAGATTTGCTTAGAAGCAATGGTTTTTAACATCCTTTTTGCAAACATCTTTTTGCAGATTTACAATCAATTACCGAAGTAAAAACTTTTGCTTAATAAATCAGATTGATTTATTGATACAAATTAATACTTAAAATTTTCTTTTTTAATAGTAGAATAATTTACTGTGTTTTTGGGTTCCAATGACCAGATGTATATTGAATAATACATTCTTTACCATCAATAACTAACTTTAAAATAACCACCATATCCAACATTTGAATGCATCTGTTCAACAATTTTAAAAGCTGTTGATTAGGGATATACAGATATGCGAATTTCAGTGACTAAGGCTTTTTATCTTTTTTACTAACTGTGTATCGCTGGCTGTCAATGGCCTGCAATTTTTTTTAAGCCTATCAATGCAAGGGTTTACATCATCACAATTTTAATTTGGGTAAAAATCTATAACATAGTTTAAACATCCAAGAAAACGTTGGAGTTGGGTTTTAATTAAGTTAACTCATCAGCGAATTTAGATCCAAAGACCAAGCACGTCTACTGGCTGGATACATAACCCTGTTCTATATAGTGACCCAAACAATCTAAACTTTGATTTTAAATAAAGTCATTTTAGTTTTACTAAAATCTTGTAAAATTAATTCCATTTCGGTTTTATGATCCTTTCTGATTTCAGAGAATCAGAATCATCCGACTTAACACTAATTAAGATCTACATAATAAAAGGATCATTTTAAGAATATCAACAATAGCGCGCCACTGCCAGTGTTTATACCTTCACTGCCCAACAAAATCTATAAGGGACTGTACAACGGGCTTCAGATCGGCATACCCCAATACTTCTTATGATATCCAGAAAATAGAATTTTTATTATATAGGTGTAAAACAATGTTTAAGATCGCTTGTCAAATACCACTGTGACTTGTAAAAGACAGGGACTAATCAACGCCCTAGAACCGACTCGATCTTAAACTACTTTAAACAAGAATGCATAAATATAATGTGTTAGCATTATAATGAAATTGAGATATATATGGTGGTTTATCAATAATCCCTAAATCTGGAGCCCTAGAGACAATTTCTCTATGGGTTATGTTATTTACAAATTGATTAGCATTATCCACGTCAAGTTCACTATCCTCAGACTGGGATGTTTCCTCTAGGAGGTTTATATTTCTTGAAGAATGAGTTGTATCCTGAGCTACATGTTGAGTGGAGTCAGAACTTAACTCAAGTTGACTTAATTGCTGTTTAAGAGTGTTTAAGAACTTAGAATTTAATTCCTGTTGACTAGACTTAGAAATTTGATAAGGTTTAAACATATGTGTTTTAATGATTTCTTTGCCTTTATCATTATTGTTTATTATTGGTTGATCTACTAAAAAATATTCAATTCGTTTTAATTGGCTATTTAAACAAATTAAACTAGCATTACAAAAATTATTTTGTTCAATTAATTTTTTATCAGAATCATTATCTCTAGCCATTTTATATGGTGCACATATTATATCGTTATCTTGATACTTAAATTTACTAATTGCTTTAGGGGGAAAATCACTTTGAATAACTCTATCATTTACTATCCATTCTGGCCTTTTATCCCTAGTTGTAATTGGGTTTATACTTTTACTAGAATCCATTTTTACTGAGGAAAACCAATCTAAAAATTTAACTTTAGTTTGAGTTGCAAATTGGTGATTTAAATATTCTTCTTTTAAATCATCAAAATTATAATTTTTAAATATTTCATTAAACTTCATTATATTTTTAGATTTAGTAATTTCTTTTCCAAAATATTTATTAATATCTTCTTTAGTTAAAACATTTAGTTCACGATTTATTTCACTAACATTCTCAGTTATAGCTGAGGCTGTTGGTGATTCAGGTGAAGTATTTACTAAATTGGATTGTTGATTCAAGTAATTATCAATAGGGTTATAAACTGCCTGTGGAACTGAATTACTATAATCAACTCCTTTCATTTTAAATGATTGACTAGATATAGGTAAATCTGAAGTGGAATACCTAGGTTTGACTAATGTTTGAAGTATAGGTTTAGGTTCAGTTTCCTTATATCTGGCATAAATAACTGAAGGTACTTTGGGTTTATCATCGTCTGTCACAACAGAAGATGTAGATCCTGTATACCTAGAGCTTTGACTCCTATTAAATTTTAATGTTACTTTACCATCTTCAAATTGTTCAATTTTTTGCAAATTGTTCAATTTTCTGCAAATTGACATTTGGTTTGACTCTTTCTTGTTCAGGTGGAGGGACAATCCCTTCCAAAATCCATTCCTCTGGTAAGGTGATATCCTTCCATTGGATGATTGGATGGTTTTAGGTATAACAAGTATTGGTTTTAAGTCAAAATCAGTTGAAGATAATACCTTGTTTCTCCCAAGTTTAGGTTGTTAAACTTAAATTTAAGTACTAAAGATAATTCATAAGCTTTATAGTGAATTTTATAAATTAAAGCAATTTAGGAATAGATCCTTGCTCATTTTATAGATTATGAGTTTTTTATTTCTAGAACTATACTTCTAAAATATTTAAAATCATTTTAAGAAACAGTCATATCTGGATAGACCTCAAAAGAGATCGGTCTCACTTAAGACTGTTTTTTCTACAAGATCCTAAATAAAGAACCTGAAAGTTAAAAAATCTAGCATCCCTCACTGCAAGAATACTAGTGTTTAATCCTTCCTCTAGTTAAATGGTTTAATTCCTACCTGTGATTAATCCCTATGATGATGGTGTTTAATATTTTTATGTTATGTTGTTTGTAAAGTTTAGATAAAGGAAGAGTGATGCGTTCAAAAAGGTTTTACTAAGTTGAAAATCACGCTCTTCAGTTTTTATTACATAATCAGTATTCCATAAAGGAATTTACTAACTTTATATATAAATATATAATATATATATATATATATATATATATAATATATATTCTAAAATATGGATTTATCTCATACATCCAAGAGTATAATATTGTATCTTGCTCACTTGGTCTAAAGTTTAGATTATAACTTCCCCCTTAATAACTAAATTACTTAAAATTCCAATTCCTAAGTTAACTTACACAAATAATAGCTAAGAATTCTTATTTCAATATCAACCTCCTAGTTATAACTAATGTTCATGAAATATATTTAGCAATATTCAATTTAATTTACTTAAATACTGAATTAAATTCATTAATTAATTAATTCAAAATGTATACAAATAATTTGGGAATTGAGTCTTAGAGTGTACCGATTGAAAATCGAATGACGAATCCACAATCCACGCGAGGAAAGGAAGGACTTGTCTCTTGATGCCTCGCCGGCCGGTCACCGGACCGCCAACGGTGGCGGGCGAATCGATCCTGTCCAGAAATTTGCCACGATCATACCATTCGACTCTAAATTCACCAAGGATTCCATTTCCAGCGTTAGTTTAGTGAGATCAGCCCTCTAGTTGGCCAAAACGCTCAACAGTAGCCTTAGGCGCATTAATGGTGCTGTCCCTCTAAACGGAGCAGCCGCAGCTCACCTACGCAGCAGCAGTCGCCGGAGTTGCTAGCTGAGAGGAGGCGCGACTGAGCAGTGGCGATCGGAGCCTGGAGGTGCTACTGCATCACCGCTAAGGAGAACCGCAGCTCGCTCGCCTGCTGCGTTCTCCAGAAACGAGAACTGAAAGAGGGGGACACTGCAGGACGATGGTGGCGCAATGGAGGAGGAGGTTCGGTCGGCTCAGGTGGCCGGAAACGGGTGAGGAAGGAGGCACAACGCTGGCGGTGGTGGTGCGCGCTCTGGCGCTCGCGAAGAAGAAGAGAAGAAGAGCGAAAAAGAGAGGAGAAGATGGGTCTAGAGAATTCTGGGCCATTCCCGTTCGATTCGAATCAGTTTGGCCCGATTTTTACTTGGTTTTCGAGTTTCTCACTTGATTTTTCGATTTAGTAATAATAAAATATTTTTCCGTTGATTTCATTGGTTAGGTTTTATGATTGAATTTTTAAATGAAAGATTTTTGAAAACAATTTTTCGGGTCGTTTCATAAATTAGCCTTCAAAAAAAATCAATTATCAAATAAAGTTGAAGATACAGTTAAGACACACGAAGTATATGTCAAAATATTTTAACTCAATTGATAGAAAATTATATAATTTTTTTAACTCAATTGATAGAAAATTATATAATTTTATTTTATATTAATTTAAATTACTAAAAAATTTAAAATGGTTTCAAATAAAACTATTAATAAAATAATTATTCCAAAATAATAATAATAATAATTTGATTAAAAGAATTAAAAAATCGGTACTTATTATTTAAATTTATTATTGTACTTTCAATAGTTAAAGATAAGACGGATGAGTAATATCTTAATTATGAATAATTTTTGAATTATAATATAACTCAATTAGGAATCTTGTTAAAATACCAATTTACTATAGACTACCAATATAATATTTAATACTTATAGGAAAAATCACCGTAATAATTTTATTTTTCTTTGGCTATAGAGTTTATTATTATATGTCAAAAACTTTTCTTCTATCATTTTACTTTTTAATTTTAAAGATATTATTTTACTTGAGTTATGATTATTTTTACTTTCCATATCATTTCAATCATAAAGTTTAATTTTTTTCATTCAATTTTGATTTTTTTTTTTTTTTTTAAATACTCATTCATTTTGTCCTATATATATATTAATATATATTATAATATATATATATTTATTATATATATATATATATTATATATATTTACAATTAAAATTATTGAACTAAAACACTAATAATATAACAAATAATTTTTTTAGTCAATAATTATTATCCATTTTTTATTTATAATATAGGAAAAATCAATAAACTATATTTAGAAAAAATAAAAAAACGAGTAGGAACAATGAGTTTTAACGTGCAAAGCACGTTCTTAATACTGGTATTACTAAAGTTACAAATTGATAATTGTTTGACTCCCAATAATTTAACTTATGATCCATGTGAAACTAAAATGTGGCTACGGGTGTGAAAATAGGTTGGCATGTCGGGTTGGACACGAACTCTCCTAATTCGTGATACGATTAGGGTCAATACAAATACAACTTGCTTAATAATTGTGTCCAATATTTAAACATAAGTACGACACAAAAATTAAACAAGTAACATTAACATGATACATGTAACCCGTTTAATTAAATAGCTTATATATAAGTCAAAAAAGTCAATCAAATTTAATTAGATGATCATATACGGGTCAAAACACGACAATTAGGTCCAAAACACGACAATTAATAATACATATGCTCCTCTCTCTCTCTCTCCTCTCTCCTCTCTCTCTCTCTCTATATATATATATATATATATAATATATATATATATATTACATTTTTATCTTAAAACAAATAATTAGATGGATTAGATGAGTGGATCACTTGTGTCATTTGTGTCATATGTGGATCACTCATTAAAATGGATTTTTTTTTATAAATTATACTTGTGTCACATGTGGATCACTCATTTATGACACGAACCTATTTAAACTCAAAATTAATCCGTTTAATTTTGATATTATACAAATCGCATTCCCGCGTCATATATAGACCATGTCACACCTTGACGGGAGCATTTCACGTCTCAGAAATGGAGAATTTAGAAGGCTTGAAATATCAACATTCATTAATATTTATGATTGGAGAAAATATGAGCCGTCAACAAAGCCTGCCATAGACTTGTGCAAGTCTTTTTGGTGGGACTCTAATGGCTTTTGGTGGGACTCTAAGGCTAACTTTATCAAAGGAAGTGTTAGGATTGGGGGCAAAACAAAAGTACTTGAACAAGTCCTTCAGTAAAGCCATTTCTCACCTGCAGAGTCTAAAAATACCTTTTAAAAGTTCTGAGGGTCTACAAATTGCACGTAATTTACAAGCTCTTTAGCAAAATTTTTGAAGACAAAATTGAAAAATTGATGTTAACTTCACTTCTTTGCTGGTTTTGCAATAGATTACAAACAAAAAGATATCAAATGTTGATTTCACTTCAATTAAATCATACTTGAAGAACAAAAAACTGATCTCAAAACTATAACAAACAAAAGCAATAGATATAGTCAGTGGCGGAGTTAGGATTGAAGACAAAGAGGGACAAAAATTTTTTTTTTTTTTTCAAAAGTTAGGAAGCGCTAAATTAAAAAGTATTATATTTTAGGAAATAAAATTGAAAATTTTTAGAAATTTAGAGTTGAATTATTAAAAAAAAATTAATTAAAAAAAATTACTGGAAAGGGTACCCCCGACAACCCATCCCTCCCTCACTGAATATAGTCCATACTTTAAATCCCAATCAATTGAGTCTAAACCTAAGCAACCTGGCAAAAAAAATGAAGAAATTATAAACACAAAAAGATTGTTAGATTATCTTTTCTTTTTTTTTTTTTTTTTTCAAAAGACTTTCTCTTTATTTTTCCTCCTTGCTTCAATTAAGGATTGTTCTTCCTTTCCTCAACAGTACTTTCAAATGGAACTAGGCCTTTGCTAAAGCAAGTGAAAATCCAAAACAAATGAGGGCAACTGAATTGCAAATTGGTTCTTCCTTTCTGATTTTGCTTAAATTCATTTTGGGTCATGCCCACCCTACAAAAGCCTATTTTTTTATTTCACCAATTCCTCTGCATTTTATCATCTCTTAAACTGCAAATAAAAGCATGTTTAATTTAAACAATATGATTTTCTGTGATTGTAATGTCATCTTGAATAACTTTCTGAACGTTCTATCTCGTGTGTTAGCTGAAGTGTGTTCGACGGTCAACGAATAATGTTACACATTTACTTGCAATTCAAGCCTATATTTGATCTGCGATAGTGGGGTCATGTCCCTCTCAATTTTATTTCCAATGTTGTAAGAGTTGATTTAGTCTAATTTAAATTTCCGTTTTATCTGTCAAAAAAAATAATAATAATAAACAATGTGAAATATTATTATATTAAATCCTCAACTAATTTATTAACTTCAAAAACTTTGGAAGAATTTGATTTTAATTTGATTTGTAATTAAAAAGACATGGCCAATATATAGAGCTGAAAATAAGTTATTTTAATTATAGTTCCTTTAATTTCTATATTATTATTTCAATATGAGAAATTCCACTTCTTTAAACCATTGATTTGGTTTGTTTACCTTTTTTTCACATTTTCAATTATGATAAAAATAACTTTTAATACAAATATTAACTTTTATAATATTTTTAAAATGTAATTGATGTAAATTCAAAATATTTTACAATTCTTATAATATGTTTGAAAAGAAAACACATTAGTAAGTAAATCAATTTTGCCTTTCACTTAAACTGGGTTCTGTCTCCCATCCATGATTATGAATTTTCTTCTCTAAGGGTCCCATGAGATGTTAAGTTGTTTGGAAGATTGTTTGTCCTCATACCAAAATTACAAAGGGACAGAGTTGGGTGCCCTAATTTATTTCCCAAGAACCAAACAGATTTGCCGGCATGGACTTAGTTTTGACCTTTGTTGATCAATCAGTGATCAGAAATCACCATAACCTTTCAAGATTTTTATATTCAACAACAAAGAATAGTACAAATCTTGGAAATTAATATTGCATTTGTTGGGCATCAGCTCTGATATTAGTTGTTGGGCCTCAGGCACCACTTGCCTCAGCTCTGATACCAGTTGTTGGGCATCAGCTCTGATACCAGTTGTTGGGATTATAACTGATCCCGAGTGGCCCGCAGAAAAATGCTCCAATAATTACGTATTGGATATTAAAAATTATAATCGTCACTATTTTCTCTCTTTCCCAATTTTAGGAACCATTTCCTAAAATTCTCTACACTTTGTGTATTTTTATTGTTTTTTGTTTTTGTCCCGTGGACGTAGCCCATAACAGTTGAAGGGTGAACCACGTAAATCTCGGTGTCCTTATTTTCCATCTGGCATTTACGGTAATTATTTAATTTTTTTACCGTGGTTATTATTTTTGTTGAATTCGATCGTTAATATCCAATACAAAATTATTGGAGTATTTTTTCGCGGGCACACTCAGATTAGTTATCATCCCAACAGCATTTTCTATAATTTTCCTGTCACTAGAAGGAATCGAAAATACTTTTTATCTTCATATTGTTTGTAATTTGCATGGTGATGGGGCCAAAATGATAGCATTATTTTGTCCATTACTAAAAAATTTTAATTAAAAAAAGTTGGATAAAGATTTAATTTAAAAAAAGTTGGATAAAGATTGATCATACGAAAAATATATAAAAAGAATCCCTAAAGCGGGTTTGGAATTTTTACATTTTGTTTTGGGTTTTATTTTATTTTTTAATTGATTTATCTTTAAATTTGTTTTTGAAAGGTTTGATTTAAATATTAATTATTATTATTTAAATAATTCCTCATAGAATTGGAACTTATTAAAATAAAATTTAATGATATCAATAATAATAATGAAAAAATGAATTGGAATTAAATTAAAATAAAATTAATGATATCATAAATATGATTATTTTTATTCATATGGATCCATATGAGAATTTATAATACTTAATTATTATTAATGATTATTTTTTTTTTGAAAAAATACAATAATAGTAGCAAATGGTTATTTTTTATTCTCCATAATATAATTTAAATTATTAAACCAAATAATAGGTAATTAATCACTTCCAATTTCAATTTATCAATTCTTTAATCGCAATAAATTTCATTTTATACCTTAATTATCTGAGTAATTTCATTAGATACAATTTAAAAAAACCATTTTTTATCATAAATCTTTCAACATAGTTAATTAATTAAATCATTAATTATTCAATCTTGTAAATACAAATTAAGCATCTCTCCAATAACTCTAGACACAAAATATCAAAATAATTATGACTTTTAACATTATATCTGTTAAATTAGTTGAATTAATAGTTGAATCATCAACACCAAAGCTATGGTATGTATTAGTGGAATTTTATTTTTTTATATAGAAAGAAAATTAATATTGATAAATATTTCTTTAAACCTATGGTTTCCTTTTTTTTTTTTTCTCCAAATAATCTTGAAGCTTAGTTTGGTATTGAGTTGTTAATCATTCTTAAACTGTGTTTTATATTTTCTCGGAAAAAATTGACTTTTCTTTTAACTTCTCGCATGGTAAGTTCCCTTCATCCTAAACATTACAAAAACAATTTACCAACAATATAAAAGTATGTTTGAATGAGGGATAAACAATTAGAGTTTAGGGTTTTAACTCTAATCTCTGTTTACGAACAAGATGAAAGAAAATATTGAAAGAAGGAAAATAACGATAGATTATCAATTTTGTTTCAATGGTTATTTTCTATTCCGTGTTTGGATAGAATAAAAGAAAGAAAATAAATTTATTTGCTTTTGTTTGGAAATGACAAAGTTTTAGAAAAAAATATTTATATTAAAAATTGCTAATTTTATTCTCATTTAAATAGTAGGGTATTTAAGAAGAGTTAAAGTTAGTTAATTGATTTGAGGTATTTTGATAATTTAATAAAAATAAGTGAGATTTTCATTTTTCTCTATTATTTTTTCTTCAAATTGGAAAAATTTAAAACATGTAGATCTGAGTGAAAAATAAGTGAAATTAATATTTTCGTCATCTTTTCTAAATAAGGGAAAATACCTTTAACTAGATAATTTACATAGTTATTTTCCTCCTTAAAAAAACAATCTCATCCAAACAAAGGGTAAGTTAATAAGGTTGTATAATTCAAAAATTAGAATACTGTTTTAATATTAAGGAGTATTTAACTTAAAAACATTAAAAATTGAAATTTATAATTATAATTATTGCATGAGCCTTTTTAAAAATTCTATAATTATCATAATTATAATTATTGCATGAGCCTTTTTACAGATAGCCACTAATTAGTAGCTACCAAATGTTGACTATAATCAAAGGCGGAGTTCCATAAGGACGGACCTAAGGTGCGTGGTATTTAAAGAAAATTATATTTTGATCCTTAAAAATATAAAATAATACATTTAACCCCTCTGAAATTTTAAAAAATTTTATTTGACTCCTCAAAAAAAAATTGTCGTAACTATAATCATGGAACCAAATAGACACTGAATAACCTCATTATCATAGTTGATTGTATCACATGATTAACTAATTTTAAAATTTCAGTTTTATGAATGGCAAAGAAAAATATAAACACGTGGATGCTTATTCTAAATGTAAGATATATTCTGTATGATTGTTCATTATATACATATTTTCAGTTAGTATTTGAAATTAATGTAAATTAATGTATGTCCCTGACAATGGGAGATAAGAAAAAGGCAAAAGCTGGCAAAAGCCTGGAACATTATTAGGGAAATGAAGCATGACCACAATGTGTACCCAGGCTTCCCATTCTCATCCCCCACATCTCCCATTTCATCCCCCACATCTCCAATTATATGGAAGTTCAGGCCACAATCCACATGGTTAAACCTCCACCTATAAATTCTTATTTCTCTTCATTGGTAACTCATCGTCATCATTAAGCTCTTTTCATTCTTTTACCATTGTTTTTTAGCTCACAAAATTCTCTCTCTCTAGGCTCTATCGTCTCTATCCTTGTTTCAACCGAAAAAGCTGAGAAACAACCCACAGAGTTAGAACAGCTTTCTTTCTTAATATGCAGGAAACAGAATTTATCGCCGAGAGATAAAATTACTATTTGGGTTTCAATTTGAAAATTTCCTGGTAAGCTTCACCAATTCAAATTCTACAAATTTTTTAAGGGTTGATAATCGTCGCCACCCTAGGCCTTCCTCTGAGTTTGGGCTCCGATGAGAAGATTTCCTGCAATAATGGGTACTTTAAAAAAAATAGAGCTTTTCAGGTGTTCTCTGAGAAGATTTCCTGCAATAATGGGTACTTTAAAAAAAATAGAGCTTTTCAGGTGTTCTCTATTTTTTGAGCTCCTGAACTTAAATGAATGCTCTTTTTCCGGTGACCGCTCATAGTTTCAGAATTTTACATTTCAACCAGTCTGGGTGTAATTGAATTCGTAATTAAGAATTTTGCAGAGGTACTGAAATTTGTTTTTCTGCGTTGGGTTGCTTCATCAATTAAGAACAAAATTTTTGGACAAATGAAGGAAACGAGTCAGACTCGTTTGCACCCAAGTTACAACCTGATTAAAAAGCTGAAGCTAATCTCTCTCCCCGATAAAACGTGCGAGATTTTAACTGTTCTTGCGAAAATTTTAGCCCCATTTCATCCCCCACATCTCCAATTCTGTCTCATATCCTCAATCTCTCTCGCCCTCTATACTGCCTTCTTCTCCCCAAAACCCCTTGCGCTCCGTTTCCCCACTCCAAAACGGAACAACCCACAACCCGAAACCAGACTCGATACCGGACCCACTAACATCGCCCACATCCTTATGGGAATAGGCGGATCAGCAGCCACATGGAACGATCGCGTCCGATACAGCTCTCTCTGGTGGGACACAAAGAAAACGCGAGGCTTCGTTTGGCTAGACAAAATGCCGAAAAACAAGAACAACAGAAAATCCGAAATATCGGAACCACCGTACAGGCTTTCGTCTCCAGACTGGACCCGGTTCAGATTCTCCAGCTCGAGATCAGCGGTCAGGATCGCTAGAATAATAAGCGATAGCTTTAAATCGAGGCTGCCAAATGTGAGGTGGTTCGTGATGGGAGATGATGGTACAGTGTATTTCACTGATAACTTAGTTTCGGTGTTAGCGAAATATGATCATAATCGGATGTGGTATATCGGAGGGAATTCTGAGAGTGTAGAGCAAGATTTGATGCACGCGTACGATATGGCTTTTGGCGGTGGAGGATTTGCGATCAGTTATCCACTGGCGGAGAAATTAGTCAACATATTAGACGGTTGTCTTGATCGGTACTATTATTTCTACGGTTCTGATCAAAGGATCTGGCGTGTATAAGTGAAATCGGCGTGCCGCGCGTGTATAAGTGAAATCGGCGGTGCCGCTTACTATTAGAGCGCGGATCTCCACCAGGCTACTGTGTTAGCTTGATTTGTCTACAGCTTGGCTTTGGTTGGAGTTTTCTTTTTTACACGTGCAGCATTAGGTGTTGTCAACAGAGTTTTGCCTTCACCTGACCGTGTTTGACGGTTATGCGTGTCGTGCCCCACGCGTGTAACGTTATCACTACTTTGGTTAAAGACAAAAATTTTAGAAAACTTAATAACATTTCCTATTTAGAAATTCTATAAAATTTAACTATCATTGGATTCTAATGAATTAAGAAAGATAAACAATTGACAGAATTGTCCGGATATATATTTAACTATATTGGATTCTTAACAAAACTCATTCTCTTGAAGTTGTTTGAGCACTTTAATTAATTTTTGCAGGACTGCCTCTCTTAAGAAGTTCACGTATAAAAATCCTGCCAGCACTTAAAAGCTATGCATATCTGTATTTCAAGATGCAATAGAATTAATCACATGATGGTGAATATTTTTGCTTAAACTGTTTATGCAAATTTTTATTCTTCCATTCAAAATAATTCTTTAATAAATCTCTCTCTTTTCTGTGTGTGTGGTGGTGGTGTTT
>NW_023590566.1:916773-988588 GCF_014843425.1 Jatropha curcas
AAAAATGAGAAGAGTAATGCTACATGATCTGGTTGAACTTAATATCCTTTTCATGCTGATATTCATACTGGGTAATGACAAAAATATGAATAAACAACATCACTATATTAACTCTTCTAAAGCTTCCAACATCTCCAAGAAGCAATCATAAACACCAATAACTCCTTTTATATATATATCATAAATCATGATTATATAATCCTCAAAAAAGCATTTAATATCTTAGCAATTAATTCATTCAGATCTAATATCATAGTTTTCATATGACCTTATATCATACAACTATAGTAAACTATTTCACATCTATCGCATCATTTCAATAAAATATTATTCTTATCTCCAACTACTTACAAAACCATAATTACCATGTTTCACTTTATAATTTCCAAATTACAAAGCTCTAACCAAATGGAAAAACTTATACATGCCTATAAATTTTTACATATTACACGCACTCCAATCTACTTATGACCAAGTAGTCACTTCTTCTTTGACTGGTTACTCCTCAAGTCTGCAAGTAGCAATCAAACGATTTTCAACCTGCGCGTGAATAAAAATCCGACGCGCTGAAGTATAAAACTCAGTGTTCCTCATACTGTCACATAACTAAACCAAATGCGATCCAACTAACTTTCAAATACCAATTCCATAAAGCATTGATACTCATAGAATCAATAATTTCAACATGAAGTTCTCTTTGTAGCAACGAATAAACTTCCAACTCAATAAACATAATTTAATCTACTTCCTTCTCATCACTCCTTTTACATGAAACCTTAAATTACACATTATGAATACTAATCAGGGTCTTCCTGCTGTTCATGGTGGTTTGTTATGCATGAAAATCAATAAACAAAGGAAGAATTACTTAACAGTATATGTTTCATTGTCTTCTTGCTATTCATTATGCTGTATGACTCCATGCACTTTTAGTCAACATCATATAAATTACGATTAATAACATCTCATGACTGTATGGCTCTTTAACAGAAATCAATAATTAAACATGCAAGCCATATATATATAGCATCATACTTTTCATGATCTTACCTGATGGTCTTTATATGTATGAGCCTCTGCAACTTTGATTAAACTTCAGTAAATTGAAAATTGAAGAAACATATAAGCACATACATATGTGGAAAATAAATACACATTTATTCACATATGGAATGTAAGCACACATATCATGATAATTTTCATGTTTAACTTGATGATCTTTCCTTGCTGTTTAGTATACTGTATGATTTATGCAATTTGTAGTCCAATATAACTGTATAGCTCCATAAGGTTATAGGTGAAACCTAAAGTGGATAAGATAACTGTATGAAACTGGATGAAACTGTAGCTATAGGCCCCTAACCGGATTCGCCTATGCCCAATATTGTCCGTTTTTGGGTGCCCCTTAACCGGAATTTGCACCGCAACGTTTAATCATATCCCACTCAACGGCCTGTAAGCCGGAGTTCCAAACTGTATGAGGCGCAGATCTGCTATTCTATGTCCGCGACAATTTAGCCTTATCTACATGGTTTCTACCCAACCTCAATGGAGCTTAATATTAACAATGTCAACCAAATATAACCACAATAGCATATAAATGGTTGCCATAACTGGCATAATTCATCATGTTGATTTGATTTCAACATCAATATGAATGCTTGCATGTTGTGTTTTATCCATGTTCTTATGCTGTAATTGTTGTTGTAAAATGAATTGGATGCATGCCGTGTTGAGCCAAAGGAATGTAATTACATACAATGAAAGGCAAAAGAGTGTCACGAAGCATAAGTTCCGCGATCGCGTATGTGAAAGTCGCGAGCGCGACTTGTGCATCCTGAAAGTCAGTAGGGTTTCTGGCTGAAGTCGGCGACCGCGCAGCAAAAGTCGGCAGCGGCGAGATGTAAGTCGCGAGCGCGGCTTGTGTGTTTGCGGCGCGAGATGCGCACACTGGAGAGGTCAGAGAAAGCTTCTGGCCAAAGTCGCGACGCAGCGCATGTGGATCCTCGCGAGCGCGAGTTGTACAATTGAGAGTCAAGAGAGCTTACCCTGATCAAGTCGCGACCGCGCATGTTAAAGCGCGAGCGACTTGCCTTTCCAGACCGCCGCGAAGCGCGCGAACGTGTTTCCAGATTGTGCAATCTGTGGTTCTTTTTTGACCAATAACTCTCACTACACAACTTCAAATTGAATGATTCAAAAACTCAGTAAAGATAACAATAGAGAACAAATAACTCTCTATAACACTTTCTAATTCCCATCATTTTCTGGGGTCAAAATCAAGATGAAGTTGCTTGGTAATTTCCAGGCAAACTCCTGTTTCCACTTCAAATTATTCATCCCCCTGTTTTCACATCATGGCCACTCTTTCTCACTCAACAATAAGCAACCTATCATCTCACTAGCAACACAATCACACACTGGGACTCTGCTTTAGCTTCTCTTTTCTGCGACTTTTTGAACTTTCTTCTCCTAATACAACAAGAATTCTCATAATTCATCTCCAATATAAACAGACTTAAAGAGTGAATAACATAAAATTCAAGAATTCTACTTACTTGGAGTTGACTTAAATGCTTAAACTACGTTTGAAGAGTGAAAAGGAAAAGAGCGGGACAAGTAAGAAGGAGAATGATAAACATTGAAATAGGAACTTGAACTGATAAGACGGGTAGTCTCTAGAAGACGTGAGTTGGCTTGTGTAACATATCTAATTGGTACGCGTCAAGTATACCAAAGGCTACAACTTCATACCCAAGCTGCGTTATTGTTTCTATGACTGCAACAGTCCAAACTTTACATTTCACATAAGTCCACTTATACTCTCATTTCTACCCAACAAGGTTTGATTCAACCCATACTCAACTTACTTCCTATAAATGAACTCAACTCAATCACTAGGAATGTTACACACACAATAAGCTTTAAACTACTTTCAGAGATTAAGGTAATTAAATTCATGTAACGTTTAACTTTTAGCAATTTTAAAATGAAAAGTTACTCAAAATAACTTACAACTAACCCGTACTAAAACAGTTACACTACAAATAACTAAATTTTACCCGAACAACCCCTAAATGTAAACTTTTTTTTGAAAAGAAAAAGTTGGCATATTTAAGTAATCCATTTTTGTATATAAACAGAGAAAACAACTAAAATTTATCCGTAAAATTTGAAAGTTTCTTTTAATGATCTATAAATATTAATCATTTTGTTTCTTTTTTCCTAAATGGGTTAGAAATATCTGTTTGAACCAAAATTGATTTTGATACATATAGATAAATTTTTCCGTAAACTGTAGTATCTTGAATAAAATAATATAAATAATAAATAAATAAATAAACAAAAAGACTTTTGTAAAACATTCCCTAGTTGAGAGTATCTTCTCTTGCTTTCTTGTAATGATGGTTTTAGCTTTTTCTATTCCAATAATATGAGCTAGAGATTAGGTTTTCTTTCAAAAAAATAAAATAAAACATTCCGCCTTTAAGAAATTAATATATATATTTCCTCAATTTATTGTAAATATATAATATTTTTTTTTTGAAAATGCAAATTTAGTTATATATGAATAGAAATCAAAAGCCAAAGCATGCAAATATAATACTTGGAGAAATAACCACACTAATGTAAATAATTGTTTAAGAGTTCAGTGTAGACCAAAATATTTAAACTTCAAAGACTTATAACAAAATTATATAACCCTAATGTGTCGAACACTTAACATATAAAATTGAACTGGCTTCTGAGAAATATTAATTAGTTCTTCAGTAATCATTCATACAATAATTTAATTCCTCAATAATGGTAAATTAAATTTTAGACTTAATAGCAAAACTTGGCAAAATTGCAGAAGTTTTTCGAAAAAGCGTCTAATATAGCTAAAAAAACATACACAGAAAAACTTTAGAATCAATTTGATTCAGTAAATCATCCTTATATCAAAGAGTTATTTTTATCAAGAGTTATTTTTTAGTACCAACATATTGGATACAATTCCGATAATTTCGGAAAATATTTTTTAAAAAATATTATTGCATAAGACTCCATTGTTTTCCGTAAAATAACTTGTTAACAAAATATTTTTCAACAATTTCTTCTGTTATTTGGGGCATTTAGAAAAATAAGTTCAACGAAAATATTTTCCTTGATCAAAGAAATTTTTAATTACAAAATTTATTGTTAAAAATATTATATTATCTATAATAATATATAAAGTCAGAGGGGTCCCTAAAATGCCCTGCTAAGTTTATGGAATTGGAATTAAAATATCATTAGTAGAAAATTTTATTGTTGAAAAAATAAACATTTTATTCTTGATTGGTTATATTCATTTCCTATTGAATCGAAAATTCTACCTAGAAATTTTAATCTGATTCTAAATAGAAAAAAAATCATAATAATTATTATATTAATTATTTAGCTAAAAAAACAATAATATTAAATTATAATTTTTAAAAAATTTTAATTGGTTTGACGTTTAATATTATTATTTAAAAATAAAATAATTTTTAACCACCACGAATAAAATAAACGTCAAAAATTTCCTATTTTAGCTAAAACTTGGAAGATGAACGTTTAAAATAAAATAAACATTCAACAATTTTCACTCTATTTTTAGCTATGGACGTTCGTCCAATGTATAGATTAGAATGTGAAGTTTTATTATTGTTCGTTCTTTTTGGAAAAAAAAAGCAACAAATCCACTAGCTGATAGTTTGAGTTTGGAGAATTAATCACAGGCATGCCATGTGTGTGAAGTACACTAATTGAGAAAATTAATATCGCGCTTAATTCTGACTTTTAGGCTATGGTTTGGAATCCATGGTAAACCGCTTCACTATTGTGCTTCATTGGCTTGAAAGTAATTTTGATTATTTGAAAGTAAATTTTGATGTGCTTGTATTGAAATGAAAGCTTGTAATTACAAGAAATGTAATAAATTGTGCTTAGGAAAATAAGATAATTCTTCGAAAATTAAATTGTGTTGATTCTTGGAGAGTTTGGTTGAATTCGTCGGAAAGAATTTTGGTTGTATTTTTTATTCGCCTTCTCTTGCTGCTTTATAAGTTCACAAGATTAGTTATCAACAAAAGGAAGCAACTGACACAACGTTCTCTATTAGCTCATTTGATCTCCCACCTTCCCGTTAGGTGAGCAATTCTGAAGAAGTGCTCTTTGTTCATTGCCAGCCCACGTTTTATTGTCTCTTTCTTTTTAATTAATTAATTAAAACTAATTAATAAAAATTAATTAATTCAATTAACTATCCAAAAATAAAATTAATTGGGCCATAATTAAAATAAAATTCAAGCAGCCAATCAAAATAAAAACCCAATTCTAAAAAACACAAAATGGGTTCAAGCAATTATAAATCAATATATATTTTTAATCTATGGGACCGTTTATCTATGTAGTATAATATTAATTTATCCCAGTAAAATTCTAGTATAACCAGTAACGCAAAAAATTCCAATTTCAACCAGTTGAAAATCTTCCAAAACGATTTAAAACCTATAAACCAAGTGAAAAACTGGATCAAATCCTTAATTTGGATCAAATCCGATTTCAAAATCAACCGGACGACCTAGAAAACCACGCCACTTCCTCTCTCTCTTCTCTCTCTCTCTCTCCTCTCTTCTCTTGTTTTTTTTTTAGCCACCACGCTCGAGCCCAGTCGATGCCCACCTCCTCTTTGCCATTGCGCCATCTAAATTCCCTCTCGTTGGTTCTCGTCTCCTGTGAACGTAGTAGGCAAGCGAGCTGCGATTTCTCGCTTAGCGATCGGACGTAGCAACACCTCTGCTCATCTCCGGCACTTGTCACATGAATGGCTCCAGCGCCTCCCTCTCGGATGTTCCGTAGGCTCTCTCTCCTCTCTCCGTTTTTGTTTCCAAAAGAGGCAACAACAAGCCCGTGACGAGCAAGTCGCCGTGTTTTGTGATCGGGACAGTCCGCTGTCTTTGTCGCATTTTCCAATGAGATGAGCTAAAGGCAGTTGACTTTGGCCCTACCCCCATTGCTGACGGCTTCCCAGCCACCAATCCTGAGGTTCGACCACCATCTCCATAATTCCGGCCAAGCCATTCTGGCAGTGTTATATTTTGGGTTATTTTCCCAAATATATTTCATAATTATTATTTAAATAAATAGAAGGCTTTAATAAATTAAAACAAATATTAAATTTGCTATCATAATATGGGTTTATTGTTTCTAGATATCGATTTTAAAAAAATGGATTCATGTTGAGTTAAGGTTTAGCTACGAGTCTCTGACGGCCTTTAAGTTATCGGATCCTAATGTTCGGCCGCGGGCCCATGGTTTTGGGTCGTGACAAAGTTAATATCAGAGCTTATGTTAGAACGCTTATAACGTAACTGTGAAATATATGGAATTCCAATTCGGTCTTCCACTGTCTCCTTTACTTCTATTTTAAAAGAGTCTCCCTTATTGTTATGATTAGAATAATTTCATTTTGTTGAACGTATGTGCTAATTCCTTGAAATTTGGAATAACATGAGAATGAGTTTGAATATATTATTAGGAATACCCTAAGATGATTGAATTGGGTAAGGAAAAGTTATTGCAATCAATTGTGGGGAATAGGTATGGACTACGCAATTTCTTTATGCTTGGGATCGAACTGTAACAACATAAGAAAAGAAACTTGGTAATTTTCTCTCAAAAGGATTGGTGGATTGCACTATACCCTTATGAGGTTTGGAAAATCTGTACCTATTGTATAAATTGGTAGACTATAAGCGAAAGGAAATAAGGATGGTATGATAATAAGCAATAAACGGTGGTCTATCACAGCAGTTGCAGGTGCTAAGGTAGGAACCCATCTGCTAGACCAGCGATAATAGCAAGAAACACTCGATGTTTAATGGATTAACTTGATCACTCAGTACAGCTACTTTTTTATGCAACCAAATAGTGCTATTCCCGCAATAATTTAGGATAATGTTAGGGAATAATGAGAATGTTTCCATTATGTGGTAAACTATGGAATGAATGAATATTTTATAAGCATTAAGTAAGCATCAATGCCATAATAAGAAGACTAGTTACTTGCCCATGAAACTAATTGTCAAAATTAAATATAATTATGCTTTTGATTATGGTTGCCTTGGAGTTAGAGTCATAGATAATTTGTATATATGAAATCTTGAATTTTTTTATTGCATATCTAAGACTTTAGATGAAGAGGATAAACGACTTTATTGTAAACATGAACTCATACTCCAAGTAATCTGGGCTTTAACTACTCAATTCTTAAAATATTAACTTTTTGGCTATGGCATTCACTTGCTATTTAAATTTTGACCCAATTTGATTTTGAATTTTTAAATCAACATTATAAATATTTAAAACTTGCCTATTTATATAGGAAATATATTATTAATGATGTAAGATAATTGTAATTTTGGAAAGTTGTTTATTATGTATCATGAAGGCTAATTGAATTAGACAATTAATGGAATGATTACAACAAAGTTGGAGTTTTAATGCTAAGTTAACGAGTATGAATACTAGAATGATTTTGAGAGGACAAACTTCGATATAGAAGATGAATTTAAAACTATATCTAGAGTATAGGACTCTTGAATATTAAATTAAAAAGAAAAAACCGTAGCAATGAAGCTGAATAGTTAAAGGCCCAAGAAATGATATATAAATCTAGCAGATATGCATTTTTAGGAGCTGTTTAAATTGATTTAATGGGATATTTGGAAGGTAATAGATTTTGATGTGCCATAAATGTACTAAAAGTTAGGACTTAATCGGTTTTACTGTAGATCTTTGAATTGGAAGTGGTAGTAGGCACTTAGGCCTGAATATTTGGAGTAAATTAGAGAATCATCGGGTTAAGTGCAATCAAAATATTAATGAATATAGAAATGACATTTAAGGAACACACCTGATATGGAAAGGAATAGAAACAAATTGTGGCTAGAATCAGAAGCATTTCAGACAGGAATGCTCTTAAATCCCAATCCAGACTAACATCTCAATTGTTAAGACAATGTTTTAACCAAGGTTTTAAAAAGAAAAAATTCATGTTTGAAATGTTTTTGAAAAATTATCATTTTAATCTCCTTTTAATATCTCGAAGTTATCTGAGATTCCATTGAATTTCGGTTTTAAAGGATATGATAAAACTTTGAACAATAATGCTGTTATTTTGTTTATTTTTCCTTATCGCATTTTGTAAAATTTTATTTTACTGAACTCCAAATTCCTTTGGCTTGTATTAAGGTTTTCAAAGGAAAAATATGATACTATCGCTTTATTTTTAAATAAGTTTTTTTAAATGTGTATATCATAGCATACTAGGAAGATACATTGCATAAAAGATTATTATTATTCAAGTTCTTAAATCCTAAAGTCTTAAATATTTTCAGTAATCTCATTTTTATAACATTGTTTATGAGTCCACGAAAATGGGTAGAATTTGAAAAAAAAAAAAGAAAGGAATAAGAACTTGATGAATGGATATAAGGTGGTTAAGACTAAGAAGCATTAAATTAGACTAATAAAGTCAGTGTAAGTGAAAGGACTTGGATGCAAAGGTCAATGTGGTGAAATGACAATAAAAAGGAGGAAACATGACTTACAGAGGGCTAAGCCCAATAAGAAAAGGGATTTAATAAAGGGATGTGTAGAATAAAGTAATCTACTAAGTTTTGCATCAATAAGATTCGAAGAATGAAAATAACATAGAACTAGGAATGGTAATGAAGGAATTTGACCAGACATAAAATATATATAATATATATATATATATATATATATAGATATATAATAGATGCAAAAGAAGAAAGAATCGAATTATTGGAGTAAAATATTAATCATATGGAGATAAATAGAGTAAAAGACTTAATTAAATGTTTATAAGGTAATTGGAGAAATTGAATCATTTGAAAGTTATGATTATCCTTTAATTTAGATAGATTTTTGTTGATCATATGTCAAGGATAAAGTAAACTTAAAAATTCATGAATGCTGACTAGGAAGGAAGAAATTGAGGAAGAAGATGAATAGTTTTAACCCAAAGCTATCCTATTATTATATGATGCAGCACCAAACCCAAAGCAAGCCACTCCTGAGAGAAATAAATGAATTTCAATATATGTGATTATAATGAGTTTACGCATTGAGGGTTTTAACTACTCTATTGTATGTTGGACATATGATATAAGCGATCTTTATGAATAATCTATACATCGGGGCTTTAAATATCCTATTGTACGTTGGATAGTTATGGTTATCGAAAATTAGGTTTATGGTTCTTTCTGACTAAGACCATCTATTATATGATTATTGGGTGTCATTTATGTTTGACATATTGTATGAGCACAAAAGTTAGCATAGTTGAACCAACAAAGTGTTGGTTAGGGTGGTAAGCGACTTCAATCCCCGTAAAGGTGAAAATATAAGTTCGATCCCCAGGAAGCGCACTTCACTAGGAGAGTCAAAAATCTTACGTTCTACGGCCTAAGAGGATTAAATCTCCTGATTCTACAAAAAAAAAAAAAAAAAAAAAAAAAAAAAAAAAAAAAGAAAAAAAAACAAAAAAAAAAAAAAAAGAAAAAAAAAGTTATCACAATTGTTTGACAACCAGACATAGTATTAATTTATTCTATTGGTTGAGTTGACGTTCCGCTCTGCCTCTTAGGTTTTCAAGTTATGAGCAAAATGGCAAATTATGGTTAGAAGCCTTGAAGATTTTTATCTTTAATTAGTGTTTTACTAATGGAGATACTAGCTAAAATACTTAGATAAATCGCAGTGACAGAATTAAAAGTTATGAAATCTAACCTATGGATTATAGCTCAGTTGGCAATTCAAGCTGGACATGTGCGAAGAGCTCTCGGGTTTAGTTCCCACTAAACGCAAGCTAGGCATATGAGAAGAGCTCTCGAGTTCAGTTCCCACTAAATGCAAGCTGGGCATGTGAGAAGAGTTTTCGGATTCGGTTCCCACTAAATGCACCTGCAAGAAGAGGCGAAGAGCCTTAACTGTGACTCTTGCTCCAAGCCGAAACTGTTTTAATACATTCCTATTGTTTGAGAAATACAAATAATCCATTCTTCCATCCAATTATTCGATGCCCCAAATGTCGAAAAATCCAACAATTATTCGATGCCTTCAGAATGTCGAAAAATCCAAAAAGTATATTTTTGAAGTAAACAAATATATGAGTAGTTTAATAATCTATTTTCAATCCTTAAAAGCGACAAGCTCGTGTGGAGAATAATAATTAACAAAAACCCACTTGAACAAAATCGTTATTGTTTTTAATTTCTTGCTTGATTATTAATATTTTTTTCTTTTACAAAATATAATTTTTTTTTAATTTTTAAATTATGATACTAGAAAGTATACGAATGACAATATTAATAAACTACGATGGATGGCCAAGATTTTTTTAACCAAACTAAATTAAACTAAATTCATTTATTAAAAGAGGTTACATAAATTAAACTTGACTAAATCAAACTTAAAAATATACAAGCTACATAAAATATCTCATAGAAATAATAAGCCATACTCTAGTATAAAAGTAATAGCTGGAAATAATCTATAGCCATCACTCAACTATGAATGAATTACCCGTAATAGGGTTGTGCAAATGGTTCTTGGAAACATGAATTGAACCGCAGAACTTAACAGGATTGAACAGGAATCGAAAAAATCATTTTATAAGAACCGGAATCAAAATCGAAGTTGAAAAGATTTACAATTTATTTTTGGTTTTGATTATTGCCAAGAATTGAACTAAAATTGAATCAGAATCATATTGGATCCCAACACCGAACCAAAATCAATTGAAGAACCAACTGATAATATATAATTTTCATTTTTAGATATAATATTTAATTTAAAATATTAAAAGATATAATGGTTTAATTTAAAATTATTAAAATTATTAATAATATTTTATTATTTATTATAAGTTATAGTGTTTTTTATGTAATAAATCATAAAAATGAATGTGAGACTCTTAGTCTAATGTGATTGAAAATATTCTTACATTAATTAAAAAAATGAAATTTAAAATATTTTTAGGGAAGAAACTTAACTTAAGAGTTTAATTTTTAAATTTAGATATGCAATTTTTCCTAATATAATTTTTTTTATATAAAGCGTTTTATTAATTACATGTATACTTTAAGTATAATATCTAATATTATTATAACAAATAATTTAAAAATAGTAATTTATAATTATTGGGTCTTTCTAATAACTAGTTAATCTAATATTATTATAACAAATAATTTTAATAGTATTATAATTATTGTCTTTCTAATAACTAGTAATAATAGTATAGTTACTAATAATTATATTTAGTAACTAATCTTGAACACTTAAAATTACGTAGTTTTTGTACTTGATTTTAAGTTGACCAATATTAAAACTATAGCATTTTAGTATAGCTTTTAATTGTAATATAAGGTCCTAATATTTTATTATTTAAAGCAAAATAAATTATTAATAATTTTGAAATAAGGTTTTAATATTTTGTGATTTAAAAAAATTATTAATGCTTATCAATTGTGAATCATGATTTAGCATTGCATTCTTATTTTATATTATTATAATAATTATAATGATACTTTGCAATTATCATCTATTCTAATTTTAGTTCAATATTAGAATTATTTTAATATAAGAAATGTGGTATCTATATGGAGAAAAATGTATTAATATTTAACGAGGAAACTAGAACTGAAACTGGAATCAGAGCCAAGAAACTAGAATCAAAGAACCGACCGAAATTAAACAAAATTATATTTTGATTTTGATTCTAATTCCGTTTTGAAATAATTTGGTTCTTATTCAGGTTTTGATTTCAAATTTGAAATAACCGAACTATGATTCTAGTTCCAATTCTTATCAAAAATCAAATCAAACTAGAACCTTACAACCTTATTCATAATTATCTATAATATATAGACTAAATATATAAATTCACTCCTAAAGTTTGCAAATTTGATCCTGCAACACCCTGAACTTTGCGGATAGCCTATTGTGCACTTGAATTTATAAATTTTGATAATATTATACACATTTCGAGACTAAAATCAATAACTTTTATAGTTTTTGGCTTTTATCTATAAAATATCAATTTGATATGTAGTTAGCATGACTTTTGGAACAATAATTTTCATAAATTTCAACTTTTTAATGAGTATTTAATTTGGAACAATAATTTTCCATAAATTTTCAACTTTTTTTAGATGAGTGATTTAATTGATCTATCATTTTTCAAATTAAAGTTTGTTCAATATAAAATTAATTTTGAAAATTGAAATGTTTTAAAATAGGTTTTAATAACTCCTCTCTATATACAAGCAGTGGAGCATTTTTTTTTTTTTTTTTTTTGTTAGAGAATATAAGAAGTGGAATGACAGGCGTTTTTCCGCCATGTGCACGAAATTAGCAATAAGTAATAAATAATGAAATAGAGTATCAACCGCCACAAGGATTGTATACTAAGTACCAAAATTAGTGTTAACCTAATCTATTATTGTAAAATGATAATAAAGGAGAATTATTTTAAGAGATTAAATTAAAAAGAAATAAAGAAAATAAAAGAAATTAAGCAAGACAATTTAAGCAAGACAATTTGATGAAAAGGAAATCAAGGATTAAAAACTACTAGGGATTTTGATTTCACTTAATTCTATCCAATTTATTCTATTAGTTTGATAACAATTTTAATTGTTGAAGTATGGGGAAACAACTCTAAAATTACTAACAAGCTCTCCCAATGTATTGTTAGCTATTTTAACCTGGTCTAATTACCCATCTTCCAATAGCGCAATCAAACATGAATTAAATCATTAAGTTTTATGGTTTGCTTCTGAATTCATAACCTAAGGTCGTTAACTTATAAAAACCCTCTATGAGTCACACTACATAGCTTCCGCATCAAGTTATTATTCTCATATAATTTATTACATTTTTCATATCAAAAACCCTTTTCCCGATAGTGATTAATGAAATAAATCTTTTACCGCGATAGTGGATTAATGAAATAAAGTCAATTCAGGGGAGAAACTCACCTAGAAAGCATTAGGTTCAAATAATAAAATTAATACTTTGAACAAAGAAAAGTAATCTAATATTATAAAAGAAAAGTAAATCTAATATTATAAATTGGAATTGAAATTAAGCTACATCAAATCTCTAGTATGAGAGTTTAGTTTAACATAGTAATTAAATAAAACTTATTTAAACTTGTAAATAATCCCATAAAGAATAATGAACAAAAAGAGAGTTTTAGAAATAAAAACTAGTCAGTGATAGGCTTGAATGGCTTCCTTGAATCTTGACATCAATCTTGAGCAGTTGAAGTTTTGAAGAGAAAAAACTATGTAGAGAATAATAGAACAAGAGATGGAATATAATGAATGGATTCAGCCCCCGATCATGGCTAGTTTCTCTCTTTATATAGACTTTCTAGAATATCTTCGTGTTCATTTAGGAAAGTGAATTTCTATTGCATAATTAATCTTTTGGAGATAGAAAACTGTTTAGGCCTTATATTTTTTCCCAATTAGGATTCTCCCAGCATCTAAATAGGACTTCAGCTTTAATAAGATACGTCCAACAATATCTTCATGCGGGCAGCATGGGCTTAATCTGAAATTTTGACCCAAGTTGAACTCTGCAAAGTAGCACGGGCCTGCTGAGTAGCATGCCCTGGGGGTGCTACTTGCTGGAAGTCTTTGCTAATTGATCTTTCTTGCATTCTTTGCTGGTTTCCTATAAAAATCTTATAAAATTTCTCAAGATCAAATGAAATGTGATTCAAGGAAGCTTTATTGAAAAACATAAATAAAAGATCAAATGAAATGTGATTCAAGGAAGCTTTATTGAAAAACATAAATAAAAACTAATTAAAGTAATTAAAAATACTAAAAATCCTAATAAAACCTATAATAAAAATACTATAAAAATAACACATATCATGGAACTTAATAATTTTATAGACTTGCTACTAATTTCATTGCTTTATGTGTGATTTAAGTAATTAGATTTAATTAATTGAGTATGATTTCCCCTTACTAGTTGAGTATTATTCAAAGAATGCTATTAGTTGGATGTTGAACACAAATAATAGACCGTGGCGTTGGTAGAAAAAATTTAACAGGTTAAATTATTTGATCTCATCTTTAGTATACATTGCTTTTTGTCATGTTAAAAAAAGCAAGAATAATTTTACAGATGTGTTAGCTAAAAAAGTAGTTTATGCTCAGAGTGATTTTTTTGGCTTGGATATGAAGTTTTTGTATTTGGTTTACTTCAACTATTTATTCTCTTATCTCAAAGGAAGAGATAGTTGTCAATAATGAACTTTGTACTGTTTTGGTTTCCAAGTTTTTTACCTAACATTTTCAAGTTAGGTTTGGTTTGTTCGGGGTGAGCCTATTGGCTCGGGATTAGATACTTGAAAATGTTAAGTTTTTCCTCGATATGTAAAATTAATACAATAATTAAATTGCCTATAAAAAAGATTTAATTAATTGATTTTTTTGGTTTAAAATGCGAAAAATAATTGAAATAATCAATTATTGATTAACTTTTTTATTGAATTATATACATACAAGCATTCAAGAACGTGTGTTGCATATTGTTACTATTGATTAACTTTTTTATTGAATTATATACATACAAGCATTCAAGAACGTGTGTTGCATATTGTTACTGGTTGAACATACCCGTTAGAATGATTACTTGTAATTTATTTTTTTGTATATTTTTATTGATTTTTCAAAGGCAATATAAAATTCAATATTTGTAGCCATAATTATCGCACATATAAAAAAATAGGTACAAATCACCACCATACGTATCTAGTATTTGCCTATTTGATAAAATAATTTTAATCATCTTTTGTAATAGATTTTTTTTTTTTCACAAAATGGAATAGTTTTGAAGTTAAACATAAATAATCATTTGATCTAAGAACCTGCCACATACAAATTTAAATATATACATACATAAATTGTTGGTAATCAAATTCAAATTTTTTTTTTTTTGATAGTGTACCAAAATTAAAAATTAAAATTAGTACTTTAACCATCAATAATAATAAATTGAAAAGTTTTCAATACCCTTAATTGCAAAAGCAAAAAAAATTTGATAGTATAGATTCAATAAACTATTGATAATAAAAGCAAAGATATCATTGATATTAGCAACACAAAAAAAAAAAAATTGTTATTTGATAAATTAAATTTTCAATTATTGATATTAGCAACACAAAAAAAAAAAAATTGTTATTTGATAAATTAAATTTTCAATTGAGTTATAATTCAAATATTTGTGCTTTATTGTCATAATAATAGATGTAACATTAAAACCAAAATATAATAAATTATTTTATACATTGACCAATGTCCATAGCTAAAATAGGATGAAAATTGTTGACATTTATTTTATTCTTGGTAGTAAAATTATTTTACTTTAAATCTATATCTATCTATTTATACCTATACTATATATAAAAGTGGGATAAGGGAATCGAGACTAATGGGATTACCAATAGCTTCCTTGATAAAATTTAGAATATCTAAAATAGTCTTAGTTATAGTTCAATTAGAAAATTATATTTTATTAGTTCATCGGATATAATTTATAAAAATTATTTCTAAAATAAATACATAAAAATAATTAAGAATTTCAAATTTTAAGTTTTATCTTTTTAAATTTATTTTTTTAATAAATATGTATATGATAATGAGACAGTTAAAAAATTTTATATTTTATTTTTTAAAATATTTTGATTTTATTTTGATTACAATTTGAAATTTTTTTTAGGAGAGAGATGAAAAGAGATTTTTTAGGAGAGAGATGAAAAAGTAGAAATAAAGTATATTTTTTTCTTTAAATGTTTTGTATGATTTAATTGGATATAATTTTTAAAAAAAAATAAATTTTCAAAAAGAATATACATAATATTTTATTGTAGGAGAGAGCTAAAATAGAAAGAAACTATGGATAATAGTATATTTTTTTGTATAGTTGTACGGGGAAATGTGATGGGTGTTATTCATAGAGGAGTAGAAATATTTCTTTTATGTAATATTTTTTATTAATTAATTTGACTTATTTGATTTAATTTTAAAATTTACAATTTAGAAAATAATAGAAAAATAAAATACTTAAATACAACTCATCAACTGACCAATATTGGATCCTAAACCGATTATTTGCTTTAGTATATTCTATTTTATTGAATTGAATTTAGGTCCTTTTTTCTTTTTTTTATTTTTTTTATTTTTTTTTTTTTTTTTTTTTTTTTGGTCCATCAACATCAAATTGCATTAAATTATGACATTTCCAGTTAAAGAAGGGGTTGATTTTTAAAATTTAAATAGGTAATTTTTTAATATAATTTGTTTCTTATTATAGGTTGAGTTTTGAAAAGATTTTTATTCTTAATAATAATTTTTATTTTTTATTTCTTTTTCGTTACTGAATTAATGTGTAACCACTTACCAGTATCACTTTAATTTCGTAAAAGATTTATATCTTCCTTGTATAAATAAATGACCTCTTGATGATTAAGCATTTTTAAATTTTCTTGATATTTTTTCTCTTATATTCTAAATCTATTTGACTTGAAAGAAAATAGTGTTTTTGGGTTTCAAGAATTTGTGTATATGTTCATATATTTATTTCTCTAATGCACTAACTAAGTAATATTGTCACTATAGCCAAAATGATTACTATTATCCATTCATATTATCTTCTCATTTCTTTTCTTCTACTTAGCAATAAAAAATAATTTATTATTATTATTCATTATAGTTGTATATAGATATTGATTTGGGGTTGAGGCAAGGGGTTGAAGATTGAGTGATGACTTTTGAGGCAAGGGGTTGAAGATTTGAGTGATGACTTTGAATTTTCTTTTTGTACCACTCTATTGCAAGGGTTTTAAGAATTTGCATTTTATAAATTAAAATTGCATTAATAAATTGGATTAGAAATTTTATTTTTTGGAGGACTACTTTCATTATATGAAGAATAAGAATTAAGTAGCAGTAAAAAATAGCATTACAAAGTAGATTGTACGGTAATAGAATTAAGTACATAAAAAATAGCATTACAAGTAGATTGTACGGTAAAATCTAATACAGATTAAATAATTATATTTATTTTAATCTAAACAAAAATTTATGCTTTAATATTATATACATAAAAAAATTAAAAGAATACAAATATGAGATATAATGAGCATAGTCAACATGCAATGCACGTCATAAAAAAGACTAATAATATATAAAAGCAGAGAAGTCTATCTTAAATAAAAGCCAAATGTAAGTCTTTCAAATTGCCACGTGTAAGTAGCTAGCGTAATTGTAAGAAGATAATTTGTAATGACAATAATTATTAGAAGATAAGTTGTTTCATATTTTCAAATAATGTCATATAGGAGAAAAAAAAAAGAAAAGAAAAATAAACAAATATTAATAAGCAAAAACTATTTTATTTAGAAATAGGAAAAAAAATTCAAATCATTTTCTCTTCAAATTAGAAGGAAAATAAAAACAATATAAAATTAAATTTATAGAGAAAAATTAATTTTCAAAAAAAAAAAAAAAAAAAAAAAAAAGTAAACATAGTCGGTTACATAATACCACATGCTGTAGAGACACACCAGTACGTGAAAATAAGTGTAAATACAGTGTTATAATTTCAAATAAATAAAGCAATTAAATGTTTATAATAAGAATCAATAAATATGATTAAATCATAAATATAAAATAAAAAAATACTTAATTTCTTATTTCAATATAATTAGTTAAATTCTCAATTATTATCACTATTAAAAAATACAATAATAGTGTGTGTGCATTTTTTATGTAGGTCATACTAGGAATGTCAAAATGGATCATGACATGAGAACACTATTAGCCTAATACACGAAATAAATGGGTAAGGGTTGAGGTTAAACGGATTCATGTCATAAACGAGTCATCCATTTATGACACGAATATAAACGTATTATGTCGCGGGTTGACACCAGGGTGACAAGTGACCCATTTATTTAAGAGTAAAGAGATAAATTTAGTGCTAGATATAAATACTCCAACTAAAACCTATTTAAATTTTATTATTGTTTTACTTTTTTATTTTAGTTATGAATCTTGAAGAATTTATGCATTTTATGTATGAAAATTTATGAATCTTGAAGAATTTATGCATTTTATGTATGAAAATTTATTTTTAAATACGATTGGAGTTAAACAGGTTAAAATTTAAAAATATTAGAAGCAAGTTAAGTGGTTTGTATATAGATCAACACAACCTACTTAACCTGTTTATGATATTAAGCCAAATTGCTAAGTATAAGGAGTTAGCATAATTATGAAAAGATAAGTTATAATGATAGCAATTGTAAGTAAATAAGTTGTTTATATTTTCAGATAATGTCATATAAGAGAAAACAAGAAAAGAAAAGAAATATTAATAAGCAAGAACTATTTTATTTGGAATTGAGAAAGGAATATAAGGGAAAATAATTCCGATAATTTTCACTTCAAATTTAAAGAAAAATAAAAAATTATGAAAATAAATCTATGGAGAAAAATTAATTTTATTTTTCTTTTATATCCAAAAAAATATTTTTCTTTATATGCCAAAAAAAAATAAAGTAACAATAAGTAGATACATCCACACACTTAGGATAGAACTCACCTAAATAAGTAATACACATATTAATATGTTCAGAAGAATAAATAAGCAATCCTTTTATAAATATAGATCATCAATAATATAAAAAAATACTTATTTTCTTATTTTTAATAATAATTAGTTAAATTCTCCCAAATTATTTATCACTAATTGATAAAATATATTAATAGTCTATGTGCATTGTGTTTTATGCAGGTCATACTAAGGAGTGTCAAAAATGGGTCATGATCGCGAACACGATTTCCCGCCTAAGAAGCGACAATGCAGGTCATACTAAGAGTGTCAAAATGGGTCATGATACGCGAACACGATTCGCCTAACAAGCGAAATAAATGAGTTAGGGTTGAGGTTAAACAGGTTCATATTATAAATGAGGCACTCATTTATGACACGAATATAAACGTGTTGTGTCACCGATTGACACGCGGGTTAGGAGAGTGACCCATTTATTTAAAAGTAAAAAGGTAATTTTAGTGTTAGGTATAAATACTCCAACTAAAATCTATTTAAATTTTATTGTTGTATTATTTTTTTAGTTTAGTTATGAATCTCGAAGAATTTATGTATTTTATATATGAAAATTTATTTTTAAATACAACTGGAGTTAAATAAATTAAAATTTAAAAATATTATAAAAGGTCAAGTAGGTCGTATACAGGTCAACACGGCCCACTTAACATGTTTATAATATTAAGCGGGTTACACGAGTTGTATATAGATCAACACGACCCACTTAACCTATTTTGTGATATTAGGCGGGTTAAATGTGTTGTGTTCATGTCACCCCTGCCTAATTTTCATGTCGTGTTCATGTCGATAAATTTAACAAATTATTAAATCGATCGTGTTCGTGTTGACCCTAATCGTGTCGCGTGTTAGGTGAATCCATTTCGAACCTGACACGTCTACCCATTTTGATACCCCTAGGTCATACCATGCATGATTTTTATTATTGCATATCTTAGTAAAAAGCTTCACAGGATACTTAAGAAGACATATTTTAGTATCATTGCAACTTTTTTTTAGCATATCTTAATGATATACAATTTTATAATGCATTTCCACAATAATTTTATTATACAATTTTGCTGTTTTTGAATGATATTATAAAATATTATTTCATCCTTTAATATAGTTCTCCGCATCTTGCGAGTTCTAACACTAGTAGTATATAAAAGCAAAGAAGTCTATCCTAAATGACATCGAAGTGTAAGTCTTTCAAATTGCCAAATGTAAGGAGAGCAGTTATTTAGCATAAATGTAAAAAGATAAGTTGCAGTGACGATAATTGTAAGAAAATAAGTTGTTTTACATTTTCAAATAATGTCTTTCTTATGATAATATTTATTACTTACATCCCATCAAGATAATGCTATTAAATTAAATTAAAATTAAATTAAAATACATATAACTCAAGCCATAAAATAAGACAATATTTAAAATACATATACCTCAATTAATTTCTTATTTCAATGATTACCTTGGTGTATGAGTTAGTCTTATATATAAGGAACTAGGTTGCACAAACACGAGACACGATAAACAAGAATGTATAAAATATGATAATACATAAACAATCATTTATAATAAATAATAAACATAAAATAAAAAAATATTTAATTTATTATTTTTGATGATAATAGCATAAACAATCATTGTATAATAAATAAATAAATAAAATACAAAAAATATTGTAATTTTAATTATTTTAATATAAATTTTAATTTATTATTTTAATATAATTAGTTAAATTCTCAAATTATTATCACTATTGAAAAATATAATATTAGGAAAGACACAAAAACGAATTAAAAAAAACACTTAATTTTTTCTTGATAAAAAAAAAAAAAGCCTTCGTTGATTACCTTGGTACATGAGATAGTCTTATGTACCACAAGTTAGGTTACACGTAGACGGGACACGAGATACATAAATATATATATACTATAAAAAACTGAATAATCATTTATAATAAATAATAAACATAAAAAAATACTTAATTTCTTATTTCAATGATTACTTTGACGTATGAGATTAAATTAAAATTAAATTAAAATATATCTATCCCAAGCCATAAAATAAAAAAGCATTTAATTTCTTATTTCAATGCTTAACTTGGTTTGTGAAATAGTCTTATATATTAAGAGCTAGGTTGCACATACACAAGATACTAGATACAAGATACGAGAACGTATGGGATATAATAATAAATAAATAATTATTCATAATAAATAATAAACATAAAATAAAAAAATACTTAATTTCTTATTTAAATATAATTAATTAAGTTCTCAAAATGTTTATCACCATTGAAAAATACAATATCAGAAAGGACACAAAAACGAATTAAAAAATACTTAATTTTTTCCTAGTAATAAAAAAACAAATTTGTTGATTATCTTGATGTATGGGGCAGTCTTATGTACCACGAGTTAGGTTGCACGAATACGGTACATGAGATACGGGAACATATGGAATACGCCAACAAACAAACAATCATTTATAATAAATAATAAACATAAAATAAAAAAATACTTAATTTCTTATTTCAACAATTACTTTGGTGTATGAGGTAGTCTCATATTACTAGGAGCTATATTACATGGACACATGACATGAGATATGGAAATGTATGAGATACGATAATAAATAAATAATCATTTATAATAAACAATAAACATAAAATAAAAAAAAACTTAATTTCTTACTTCAACATAATTAGTTAAATCCTCAAAATTCATTTATAATAAACAATAAACATAAAATATAAAAAAAAAACTTAAAAAAAACTTAATTTCTTACTTCAACATAATTAGTTAAATCCTCAAAATTATTATCATTATTAAAAATTACAATATTAGAAAAGACACAAAAACGAATTTAAAAAAAAAAACACTTAATATTTTCTAGATAATAACAAATAACTTTGGTTGATTATCTTAGTATACAGAGTAGTCTCATATATTGTGAGTTAAGTTGCATGAACAAGAAACACGAGATATGAGAATGTACAAGATATTATAATAAATAAACAACCATTTATAATAAATAATAAACATAACATAAAAAAATATTTATTTCTTATTTCAGTGATTAACTTGGTGTATGGGGTAGTCTTGTATACTAGGAGCTAAGTTGTATAGACACAAGACATGAGATACGAGAATGTACGAAATAAGATAATAAATAAACAATCATTTATAATAAATAATAAACACAAAATAAAAAATTCTTAATTTTTTATTCCAATATAATTAGTTAAATTCTCAAAATTACTATCACTATTGAAAAATACAATGTTAGAAAAGACACAAAAATGAATTTAAAAAAAATTAAATTTTTCTTGATAATAAAAAAATAACCTTGGTTGATTATCTTGGTGTATAAGATAGTCTCATATACCAAGAGCAAAGTTACATAGACACGGGACACGAGATATGGGAATATAGAGGATACGATAATAAATAAAGAATCATTTATAATAAATAAAGAATCATTTATAATAAATAATAAACATAAAATAAAAATACTTAATTTCTTATTTCAATATAATTAGTGAAATTCTCAAAATTATTAAAATACAACATAAAATAAAAATACTTAATTTCTTATTTCAATATAATTAGTGAAATTCTCAAAATTATTATCACTATTGAAAAATACGATATTAGAAAAGACAAAAAAATGAATTTTAAAAAACGCTTAATTTTTTCTTGGTAATAAGAAAAACAAAAACCTTGGTTGATTACCTTGGTATACAAAATAGTCTCATATACTAGGAGCTAACTTGTACAGAGGCAAGACACGAGATATGAAAACATACAATGTATAATAAATGAACAATCATTTAAATAAATAATTAATATAAAATAAAAATTACTTAATTTCTTATTTCAGTATAATTAGTTAAATTTTTTAAAATTATTATCACTGAAAAACACATTAATAGTGTTTTTGCATTTTTTTTTTATACATATTATTGTGGGTCCCGAATATATATGGCACAACCCAAGAGGGGGGTGAATTGGGTTTTCTAAAAACTGAAATAAATTTTAGAAATTCTAAACTAAAAACTGAAATAATTTTAGAAATTCTAAACAAAAATTAGAAATTCCCTACAGTGGCACGGGATTGGCGGAAAACACATTGAAACACACAGAACTTTGTGAGAATAGAATATAGATTAGAATCACCTCACAATGTTCTAATTATAAAAGATAAAAAGTCTGTGCAAAGTGCAGCTATTGAAAGTCTGTGCAAAGTGCAGCTATTGATTAAAACAGCTTCACACTGACTTATTCAATATCAGAGCTTCTTTATGAAGGAAAGTTATCGAAATTAGAACTTCCTCATAAAATTTGAAAAATCATATAAAGCTATGTGAAAGACAATTATTGAATTCAGAACTTCTTCACAGAACCTTAATCAAATATCAGAACGACATTATGATGGAAAGCTATCAAGATTAGTAGTTCCTCATAAAGTTTAGAATGTAGATTAGAAACCCAATCAGTGAATTATACTGAGAATAGAACAACAGTTAGAACATGGTATATTCACTTTATTAGAATACCAGAGTTCTAATGTTTAGGTTCAGAAAAGATACAATACAGAAATCCAGAGTTCTAACGTTCTACAGGGATAAAACTTATTTACGTTTATAAACAGAAATTCATTAACAACTTTGCATTTCTAAAAAGATTAACAGTTGTGTAAACAGAATATAATTAAGCAGGACTTTAAAAAATAAAAGAAGATAAATATAGAGATTTATAGTGGTTCGGTATTAACTCGCTTACATCTACTCCCAAAAACTCATCTTGAGATCCTCTACTATGTTATCTCTTTTCAAGGGTAAGAGACAAACCAATATTACAAGGAAATAGATCAACACCTAGATCTAACCTTTGTCCCACTAGATTTTTCCAAAGGTTGTAGTCAACCTCAACCCTTTCTATTTTTGCAGAGAACAGAAACTCACACAAGAAGAATGTTGCTTGATAACCTATTACATCATAGCTTTTCACCTAAGCTATTACATAAAAGTTTTCATTTAAAAACCTCTAGTTTACAACAGATTACAAAAACTATATAGATAGAGAGAAATGCAATTATTAGCACAGGAAGAACAGAAAACAGATTTAGAAAGCAGAATTAAAGTTCAGAACTGTTTTTCAGAAAATGTTGTTATTAAATTTTCTTTTCTCTTCCAGAACTTGTTTTTCAAAAGTAATGTAAAAATTAATTCTTTTCACTTTAAATATTGAAAACGTTGAGTGTAGAGATGAAAAGAAAATGGGGGTAGAGTAAGTTTTGAGAGATAAAGATTTGTTCAATGAGAAAAATGCTCTTAAAACGAAAACTCTTACATCACCAAAGTTTAAGACGTGAATGCTCCTTTATATAGGAAGCTAAGAAGCTATCGCCTTTGGAAAAAGAATTTGAAATCAGAATATCTTCTTTCCTTATTTAGAAGATATGAAAATCTTTGTTACCAAAAATTTATTTTATCCTTTTTGGTAAGAGAATAAAGACACGATTTTCACTCTCCTTTAAACAGAAGATTTTCGGCTGCATTATTTTGGAAAAATATTATTGTGGAAGAATGCTCTTACTAAAACCGAAAGAGATTCTCTTTCGTTTTTAAGGTAAGAAAATAATTTTAAGCACTTTAGATCTTTCAAAATATATTTCCGAAAAAGTGTATGATTTTGTTACCAAAAACATTAGAGAAGAGATCTCTTTAGTTTTAGGAAAATAAATCATTTCGATTTAAAGAATATTTTCGAAAAATAAAATCTTTAGATTTTAACATTAAGAGAAGAAATCTCTTTAGTTTTAGGAAAATAAATCTTTTTGATTTAAAGGAATGTTTTCGAAAATAAATTGTTTGAAGAAAGCTAATTTTTCGAAAAATATTTTTGAGAGACAAAAAGATTTTTGTGCTCATATATGGATTTTCTCTCTATCTACAAAGTTTCCTAAATATCTAGCTACTAGGTTCTTCGAAATCTTCACACTCAATATAGGACTTGCCATGTATGATTTTCTTTCCAAAGAATCTCTGCATAAAATAAAATTAGCACAAATAACATAATTTTAAATTTATTTGTTTTGTATCAATCATCAAAATCCGAGATTTAGAGATTGACCCTTGAGCCAACAAAATTGACCGCTTGAGAGCCAACATTATACCATGCACGGTTTTTGCTATTGCATAATTTGGTGGGCAAGGCTTCGCAGTATCGCTTAAAGAAAGAGCCAAAATCTTAGCATTGGCAAATTTTTTCATCGCATATCTCCAATGAGAATCAGTTTAGGTAATGCATGTTTCACAGAGCATTTTTGTTATACTGATTTTGTAGCAATTTAATGAGATACAGTTTTGTAATGCATTTCACGAGCATTTTGTTATATGATTTTGTACAATTTTGTTATTTTTGAATAATATTATAAAAGATTATTTCATCTTTTAATATTATTCTGCGCATCACGTAAGTTCTAATACTACGTGATAATATAAACATCAACAACTAAAATTTTTAAAAATTATAATGTCATATTTAAAAATTATTATTATTATTTTCTATTTAGAATTAGTTTAAGCTTTCTCGTAGAACTTAGATTCAAATAGGAAATTAACATAACCAATTAAAATTAAACTTTATTTTTCAACAAATAAAATTTTCTACTCCTCATGATATTTTTATCAGTCCATAAACTTAGTAGGAGTATTTTAGGATTTGTACTTTTATATATATTATAGATAAAGTATAATATTTAATTATAATAAAAATTTGTAAATAAAAATTATATAATAAAAATTTTCCTTTGATTAAGAAAATATTTTACATTGACTTATTTTCCTGAATGCCCCAAACAATGGAAAATTGTGAAATATGTTTCTGCAAATTATTTTATGGAAATAAAACGAGCCTTATGCAATAATATTTTTTTTAATATTTCCGAAATTATTGGTGGACCAATATGTTGGTACTAAAAATAACTCTTGATATAAGGATGATAATGTTTTAGTTGGACAGAAACAACTGCTGAATCAAATTGATGCAAAGTTTTTAGTGTGTAAAAGAAATTGAATAAAGAAAAAATTTTTTTAAAAAAATCTATGTGCCTATGTATGATCATATATGTATATGTTTTTTTTAAGCTAATTAAACACATTTCGAACTTCTTCAATTTTGCAAGTTTTGGCTATCAAGTCTAAAATTTAATTTATCCATATTGAGCAATTAAATTATTGTTATGAATGATGCTGAAGACTAATTTCATATTTCTCAGAAGCAGTTTGATTTGATGTCTTAAGTGTTTGACACATTAGATTATAAAATATTGTATTAAGTCTTGAAGTTTAATTATTTTGTCTACACAATTATTTATAATAGTGGGGTTATTCTCCTTCAAGGATTATTTTGAATGTTTTGGCTTTTGATTTTATTAATATATAACCAAAGAGTAAAATTAGAGTACAATGTTCAAATTTTCTGTATCGGTGCAGAATTTCTTTCCACCGGTTGATCTAAACTAGTTAAATATAAACCATTAGATATAAAATTGATCAAATGACTTTTTAACTCTAGAATAGGTTGTCAAAAAGTAGGATATTTCTTTTTTTATTATTAAATATACAAGTTACTATTTAATTGTGTAAATTGAAAAAAGAAATACCATTTTCAACACAACTATACAGAAACAAAAATTTCAAAGGTAAATAATTATCTAATAAATACACTATTTAAAATTATCAAACAATAATAAATTAAACTTATCTTATTGTGAAAATATTTATCATGTATTTATGTAATTGAAATTATATTACATATACATGAAATCTCATGGTCTTTTTAAAACATTTTTTTAATTAAGGAAACAAAACGTATATAAATTAAAAAATTATTTTTTATATTATGAAACTTGATTGAATTCATCTCATTGAATAAGAAGATAACAGATACAAGGGAAGAAGAAGAAGATAATAGATAACAGGTACAAGAGAGGAACAAGAAACAGAGGAAAACAGAGGAAAGTTCCAGTTCTTGAAAAGAAGAAAGAAAATAACAAAAAACCACGCACAACTTGCTACACTAGATGCTCTATATAGTTACAGCTAAACTTTCTCTCTCTTCATTTTTCCGTGCGACACCGTTTTCCTTTTTCGTAATCTTTTTCTTTCTTGTATAATGAAACGACGTCATCTTCAATCCTCTGTTACTAATCATCTTCAATCCCCTGTTATCCTTTCGTATCTTCATTTTTCCGTGCGACACCGTTTTCCTTTTTCGTAATCTTTTTCTTTCTTGTATAATGAAACGACGTCATCTTCAATCCTCTGTTACTAATCATCTTCAATCCCCTGTTACCCCCCCGCAAGCTGGGCCATGGATGTTAGACATGCCCAGTTTGCACATGAGAAACTTAAAACGTGAAGGAGAAAGAGATTTGGTATACAAGTCAGCAAGCTACAGCTCTGTAGAAATAGGCACAAGATGAACAAGGCCAGAATTAACCTTTTCTCGAATGAAATGGCAATCTATCTCTATATGCTTCGATCGCTCATGAAAGGCAGGATTAGCTGTGAGATAAATTGCTGATTGATTATCACAAAAGAGACTGATGGGTGCAAATAAATTATGACCAAGATCAGACATCATATAGCTCAACCATTGAAGCTCACATGTTGTGACAGCAAGAGCTCGATATTCTGCTTCTGAAGAAGATCTGGACACAGTCACTTGCTTCTTTGATTTCCAGCTGATCAAAGAATCTCCCAGGTAAATTGCATAACTCTTTGATTTCCAGCTGATCAAAGAATCTCACAGGTAAATTGCATAACCTGTTATAGATCGCCTTGTGTCAGGGCATCCGGCCCAATCAGAGTCACTAAAGGCAGTTAGCTTTGGTGCCGAACTAGCTTTATAGAATAAACCATTATCAGGACTAGATTTAACATATCTAAGAATCTTGAGCAATGCCTGATAATGAGTTGTTCTTGGTGCAGAGAGAAATTGGCTCAAGGTATTGACAGCATAAGTAATATCTGGCCTTGTGGTAGTGAGATATAATAGCTGCCCCACTAATTTTCTGTAACTTGTTATATCAGTTAACAAGTCACCATCATCTTTGCTCAATTTGACATTATAATCCATAGGGGAGGAGGAAGGCTTAGCACCTAAAACTCCATACTCAGTTAGGAGCTCTAGTGCATACTTTCTCTGACCTATATGCAATCCTGCCTTTGACCTAGCAATTTCCAATCCAAGAAAGTACCTTAGCTTACCAAGATCTTTTATACCTAGCAATTTCCAATCCAAGAAAGTACCTTAGCTTACCAAGATCTTTTATCTTGAATTTAGCATCCAAAGAAGCTTTGACTAAGCTAATCTCTGAAGAATCATTCCCTGCTAGAACAATATCATCTACATATATCAAAAAGGCAGTAAATTGTTCACCTTTCGATTTAGTGAATAGAGAGTGATCTGATTGAGATTGTTGATAGCCAATAGCAACAAGAAAAGTCGTTAACTTATGAAACCATTGTCTACTGACTTGCTTCAAGCCATATAAACTTTTCTGCAGCTTACAAACTGAACCATCAGGAACCTGTAACCCCAAAGGAGCCTTCATATAAATTTCTTCATGTAAATCCCCATTAAGAAAAGCATTATTTACATCAAGTTGCTCCAAAAACCACCCTTTCATTGTAGCTAAAGCTAAGAGGAGTCTGATAGTTGTAACTTTAGCTACAGGATTCATTAACGAAAGTCCCCTAGCCTTCTCACCTGTGTGTAACGCCTTGGCAACGAGTTCTAGCCTTATGCCTTTCTATGGGTAGAACCATTTGTCTTCAATACTTGTTTGTATCTACACTCATTACTCAGGCGCAATAGGTACCCTAATTTTGGTGGAAGAGGAACCACAGTCCAGGTTATTATTTAAAACCAAGGGGGGTGGAGATGGACTTTCAAGCTTCCTTTATCCATAGCTTCCCTCCCGTACAAGCTCCTTATCCATAGCTTCCCTCCATACAAGATGTTTAACAGCTTGTTTATATGTTTTTGGTTCTTGAAGACAAGAAACATTCAGAATAAAATGTTTGTAGGAAGGAGACAACTGAGAATATGTAAGCACTTGGGAAATAGAATGTTATGTAGAAGCAATAAGCGTAGTGTGATTATGATATGCTAGATTACAATGGTAATCTTGCAAATATTGAGGGGCTCTCTTTGTCCTTGTGGATCGTCTTAAGCCATCATCTTGCATAAGAGCATTAGCTACATCTGTTGCATTGACTGCATCTACTGCATGTGATATAGGATCATAATCTGCATCTGCATATGTGTCATTAAGTTGAGGCAATAATGGTTGAAAATGAGTTTCAGAATAAGGGAAAATAGTTTCATAGAAGATAACATTCCTTGAAACCAATAATCCTCTAGTATGCAAATTCAGCATTAAATACCCTTTGGTACCCTCTTTGTAGCCTAAAAACAGTAGCCTAAAAACACACACTTTTGAGCTCTTGGCTCTAACTTAGTTCTCCCAGCCTGTAAAGTATTTGCATAACACAAGCTTCCAAAAACCTTTAAGGTTGAAAGATCTGGCAGACTGTGATAAAGCTTTTCATATGGAGAGCATTCCTGCAATAGGGGAGTTGGAATTCTATTAATGAGATAAGTGGCATGTATGACAGCAAAATTCCAAAAAATCTTTGGCAAATTAGCTTGAAACAGAAGACTTCTCGTGACATTGAGTATATGCTGATGTTTTCTTTCGACAACTGCATTTTGCTCTGGGGTTTCTGGACAAGCAGTTTGATGTAAAATACCCTCTGCTACATAATAATCTTTCATCAAGAATTCTGCACCATTATCAGATGCTTTTAACCCTTTTGTCAAACTGTGTTGCTACCATCTTAACAAACTGTTTAACTAAAGGCCTAACTTCACTCTTCTCTTTTAACAGGTAAACCCACAAGAATCTGGTGTGATCATCAACTATAGTCAAGAAATATCTGTGGCCTGTCCAAGAAACAGTACCAACTGGACCCCAGATATCCATATGTAACAGATCAAAAGGAGATTGAGACATAGTTACACTAACAGGAAAAGAAAGCTTCTTCTGCTTTGCCATATGACAAACATCACAAGGTAAATCAGTTTTATTCATATGAATTTCTGGATGTTTGGTACATAAAATGGATAATCTGGTCTTAGGAACATGACCAAATCTAAAATGCCACAAATTGTTATTACTACACTGAGAACTAAACAATGTAGTCAACTGGACCCCAGATATCCATATGTAACAGATCAAAAGGAGATTGAGACATAGTTACACTAACAGGAAAAGAAAGCTTCTTCTGCTTTGCCATATGACAAACATCACAAGGTAAATCAGTCTTATTCATATGAATTTCTGGATGTTTGGTACATAAAATGGATAATCTGATCTTAGGAACATGACCAAATCTAAAATGCCACAAATTGTTATTACTACACTGAGAACTAAACAATGTAGTAGCACCCAGCACTGTTTTATTTTGTCTAACATCAGTAAACTTCTTAGGATCTTCATTTTGCAGCAACTTGTAGAGTCCATGAAACACTTTAGCTATACCAATCATCTTCCAGATACCAATCATCTTCCAGGTCTTGAAATCCTGGATCAGGCATAGATCATTATAGAGAAAAAGTGAACAATGTAGTTGAGCAATAAGGCTTGTAATTGAGACAAGATTAAAAGCAAATCCAGGTATATACAACACATCTTTAAGAAGTAAAGCTTCTGAGAAAACAATAGTGCCAGAAAATTGAGCTAATAGGTATTCTCCATTTGGCAACTTTACCCTTATTGGTGAAATTCTTTTAAAGGTTGTAAATAGATCAAGAGACTTGCATATATGGTCTGTAGCATCAAGAGACTTGCATATATGGTCTGTAGCTCCACTGTCCAAGATCCACACAGAATTAGATACAGATTTTAATATACCTGATTTCTGTGTTTGAGAAGATATGGAAACTGCTGACTGCAAATCTTTAGCTGCCAGGATGCTGTTGACTACATGTTCTGCATTAATTGTGTTTGTTGTGCCATCTGTTGAATCTTGATTAATGAGTGTCAAAATTTTGTTATATTGATCCAGTGTAAAAGAGATAGTTGCTTCAGATGGTTGCTGTCGAGTCTCATGGCTTGCATAGTCAGGTATATTTGTAAAATTGTTTTCCTCACCTTGAACAGGAAACACATTAGAATTATGATTATGAAATTCATTTGTTTTGATAAACTGCATTGACTGCTGCATTTGCAGACTTTGTCACATTTGGTCTGCCTGAATTGTAGCTGTATCTTGGCTTGAATCCTGGAGGATATCCAATTCTCTTATAGCAACTGTCTATAGTATGATTAGTTCCATTGCAGAAAGTACATTTCTGGTTGTACTAATTTGTGCAGGAAACTTTTGTGCTCTGAATGTCTGCTGTGAAGAGCTTCTAGTACCAAAGTTTGGTCTATAAGACCTGTTGAGCATAATCTTTGACTCACATTGTGAACTGTGATTGATTTGCCTTTCTTGCTGTATTGCCATCGAGAAAACTTTAGTTAAATCAGGAAGAGGATCCATCATTAACACATTAGATTTAACAGACTCAAATCTCTCATTTAAGCCTCTTAAAAATCTTATGACTTGTTCATGCTCAAAATTTCTCCTGTATTGCGTAGCTGCTCCACAATTACATACTGCTCCACAATACAATATATTTCTACATGTACATGCAACTATTTGGTCTAAGAACCAACAACTCCATCCCATAGGATCTTAAGTTGTGTATAAAAAATCAATTCACAGTGAAATCTCCTTGCTTAGACTCGGCCAATTTCATCTAAAAAATCTGCTATTTCTGTAATTTATTCTGTAATTATTCCCTTGAGAAAATCTGACTTGTAAATCTCTCCATACTTCTGAGGCATTGTCTATCCATAAGATACTCTGTGCAATGCTAGGAGACATAGCCTTCTGGATCCAAGAAATCACCATTGTATTGCATCTGCTCCAGATATTATACAATTCACTATTCTGATCAACAGGTGCAGATATCGCTCCAGTAATAAAACCTAGCTTATTTTTGGAAGCTAGGGCTATCTTCATAGCTCTGGCCCAAGAATGATAGTTGTAATCATTCAATGGAACTGCAATGGAACTGAAACAAGAACTAAAGCAGGCGTTTCATTTGGATGCAGATAAAAAGGATTAGAAGGATTTGTCAAACAATCATTTAGATTTGCAGCCATTTTAACGAAATTAAGGAAAGAAAGTAAGGATGATAGGATCAAAGGTTAAGAAGAAAAAGATAGAATTGACAATTGATCAAGCAGATCAAAGAAAATAGAAATCGATTGAAAAGAAAGGAAAAAAAAAAAACTCCGAATCAATCAATAATAAGTTGCAAAAAAAAATCAAAGAAGCAAATGAATAAACCTGCGCAGCATATGCTCTGATACCATATGAAACTTGATTGAATTCATCTCATTGAATAAGAAGATAACAGATACAAGGGAAGAAGAAGAAGATAACAGATAACAGGTACAAGCAAGAGAGGAACAAGAAACAGAGGGAAACAGAGGAAAGTTCCAAGTTCTTGAAAAGAAGGAAAGAAAATAACAAAAAACCACGCCCAACAACTTGCTTACACTAGATGCTCGTATATAGTTACAGCTAAACTTTCTCTCACGCACAACTTGCTACACTAGATGCTCTATATAGTTACAGCTAAACTTTCTCTCTCTTCATTTTTCCGTGCGACACCGTTTTCCCTTTTCGTAATCTTTTTCTTTCTTGTATAATGAAACGACGTCATCTTCAATCCTCTGTTACTAATCATCTTCAATCCCCTGTTATATATTGTTTACTCAGAAATTTTTTGAATAAAATTTAGTTGGTTTTAGAATTCGTATAATGTAAAAGGTTCATATAGCATGAATTTTACAACCTCTAATTTTTGTAAACTGTAATTTATATTTTGTACTTAATATATTTTTTACAAGTTTCATATAATAAGTCTTTTATACTATGTTAGAGGATAGAAGATAAATAAGGGAGATGAAAATATAATGTTTAAAAATATATAGATAAAAAATAGAGTAATAAGTTTAATGATTATTTATTTATTTAAGATAATTATAATTAAAATAACCACATGAAATTTTTAAATTGAAAAAAAAATAGTCATTGTAATTTTAATATAATTTAAATATAATATAAATCAACAGTTAATACAAAAATGATTGAAATTGATGATGATGACATCACTTGCTGATATGTAATTTTAACAATTACTAGCTATTGATTAAAATTTTAGCTAAAATGTATAAATCAATCAAATCAAAGGGCTTCGCTACTATTTTTGTCAAAATGGTGTTAAATTAGTTCTCAAAGTCATGGAAAAATGATAGTTCAAAAGTCAATATATTAACTGCTTAATAGAAAATAATAACCAAAATTTAATACCACATTGAATGGATCTAACTGCTAATTCAGAAATTAGTTGTGACATCTTTTGTTTAAAATATTATCAATATTTTATGAAATTTAATACTAATTCAGAAATTTAATACCAATATTATCAATATTTTTTAGAAAACGTCTTTTGTTTATTTATTTATTTATACTAGTGTTCAAAAACATGCAATACAATTTATTACTCCTCAAACATATCCGTTAGAATGATTATTTATAATTTATTTTTTATTAACTTTTACAAAAATATTATAAAAATTCAATATTTTTAGTTGTAATTATTACATATATAAAAATAAGTTCAAACCACTATCATGCATATATAGTATTTGATGAAAAATTTTAATAATTTTTTACAGTAGATTATTTTATAAAATGGAATTGTTACAAAATATAAAATAAATAATCATTTGATCCAAAATCTCGCCATATATAAAAATAAATACATATATATATAAAAATAAATACATATATAAATTATTGGTAATTAAATTAAATTTTTTTTTTGTGATAGTATACCAAAATAAAAAAAATCAAAAGTTAAAATTAATACCTCAGTCATTAATAATAATAAAGTGAGAAGTTTATAGTAATAGCAAAGAAACTCTTGATAATAGAGAGCCTTCAATGATTTATTGATAATAAAAGCAAAAAAAATCTTTGATAGTAACAAAAAAAAAAAGTTATTTGATAGATTAAATTTTCAATTGAGTTATAATTTAAATATTGGTCCTTTATTATCATAATATTAGATGTAATATTAAAATCAAAATATAATAAATGTTTAAAATAAAAACATGCAACAACAAAAGAAGCGTTAAATGATTTAAATAGATTTTTTTAAAAAATTAACAAATTTATACTAATTGAAAATTGATCCAGAAATTTACTTAGCAGATTAAGGATAAAATAATTAATACATTTAAGAGAATGATAAGGCAAAAAGATATGAATTGATATGGAAATCACTTTGGCTACAATCACAGTATTACTTATTCAGTGTATCGGAGAAAGGAATATAAGTACATAAATATAAATTCTTGAACCCCAAAAAAGTGACCCAAATAGAAATATATAATTCTAATTTTTTTCAGTTTCTTAAACATTATTTTCTTTTAAGTCAAACAAATTTAAGATAGAAGAGAAAAAAATATCAAGAAAATTAAAAATGTTGTTTAATCTATCAATAGCGTCATCTATTATGCAAGGGAGATTATAAATCTCTTATTAAAAATTAAAATTATAATAGTTACAAACTATTCAAATAATGGGAAAGAAAATAAAAATTATATTAAAATAAAAACTCTAAAAAATTATTATTAAAAATAAAACTCTTTAAAAATTCACCTAACAAAAAATATTTCAATGCATATAAATATATAAATATATTAATAAAATATTGACTGAATGCATATTTTGCCCTCTGAATTTTTATCAAAAAATCATTGTGACTCTCTTAACTTTACAAGCAACTATTTATATATTTTAAGTTTTGTCTTTTATTATAACTATGTCCCTCGCTAGAATTGAGAAAACGTTTACAATATATGCGATGGGACATAATAAAAAGTAATGACATGCGTACGCCATGTCACTTGATATTGCCCTACATGTCAGATTGAAGAGGGAAAAAAAGAAAAAAAAAAATGAAAAGTTGCAATTATCTCTTTTCCCAATCCTCATCTCTCTCTCTCTCTCTCTCTTTTCCTTTCCTCTTTCAAATCTCTTTTAATTCTCATCTCTCTCTTCTTCTCCTTTCCTCAAATTTATTATGATTCTCAACTCTTTCTTTGGATTATAATCTTTCTCCTCCTCATTTTCTAGAACAAAAAATTATTTCAGTTTTTAGATTTTTTTTTACAATTTTCTGGTTTTACCATTTCATTTCACATATTACCTTTTGTTTGAATTTTGTAGATTTTACCAAAAAAAAAAAGTCTATTTAATTCGGAAAGTTAGCCCCTTGTTAAGCAAAAACAAACACTTAAAAGCTAAATTTATTTAAATTAGTCTTTTGTTGGAATAAGACAGGTTATTGTTTAAATGCTGCAGATATATTGTCGTTTGAATGCCAAATTCAAGTTTGATATGGAGAAGAAGATGAACATCTAAAAATATAAAAAGATATTTAAGAAAATAATAAGGTGTATTCAGTTTTGCAGTGTCGTTTTGACACATTAAATGTGTATTAAGTCCCCCATGCTCAACCTTGTGAGTGAAGACACACATTCTTATGCAAACATGGCGAAGAACATGATTATAACAGAAAATTAAATTTGAGGTAAATAAATGGTTTCCGCAAACTACTGGGGGCCAAAAGGTTTTTTTAGCAAAGTACGGGGGCAAAGTTTTTTTTTAGCAAAGTACAGGGGCAAAGTATGCATTTGGCAACAAAATATTATATATTTTTTTAAATTAATAGTTTCAATTATTTACCATCTCAAGTTTAATTATATAAAATTTTATTTTAAAATTTATTTTTTAAAAAATATATTTAATTAAATCTTACAAACATAAAGGAAAAATATTATAAAAATAATTTATCTTTTCTTATTTTTATTCTCTCCTCCTACATAAAATATTATATATTCTAATAAAATATAACTATGATGTTTATAATTTTCTTATTATGTTTATAATTTTCTTACAAAAGGACTTAACTATTTATATTAAAAATCTAAAAATAATTAAATTTATAAATTGAAATTCTTTTTTTTTCCTCATATTTCCTTTTATTTGCTCTGTTAATATTGTTAGCTATTTAGGGGCTAAAGAATTAGATTTAGGGATTGAGTTGAACTTTATTCTAAAATCACTGCATTATATAAAAGTATAATTAAGTACATAAAAAGTAGTATTGCAAGTGGTTTGTACGACAAAGTGCTACAAATTAATCACTTGTATTTATTTTAATCTAAATAAAACTTATGCTTTAATATTATATAGATACAAAAATGAGTATATAACGAGTATAATCAACGTACAACACATGTCATACAAAAGACTAGCTGATAATAAAAGCAAAAAAATCATTGATAGTAGAAAAAAAAATCTAGTTAGTTGATAGATTAAATTTTCAATTGAGTTATAATTTAAATATTTGTCCTTTATCATCATAATAATAGATGTAATATTAAAATCAAAGTATACTAAATGTTTAAGGTAAAAATATGCAAGAACTTTAAAAAAAGAAGCATTAAATGTTAAAAAATTACAATCATTATTTAAACAAATTTTTTTAAAAAATTAAAAAAATTTTCCTAATTGAAAATTGATCCAGAAAATTTACTTAGCAGATTAAGGATAAAATAATTAATACCTTTAAGAGAATGATAAGGTAAAAAGTAGATAACAATATTAACAAAGCAAAAAAAAGGAAATATGAGGAAAACAAAAGAATTCAATTTATAAATTTAATTATTTTTAGATTTTTAATATAAAATAGTTAAGTCCTTTTGTAATGAAATTATTAGCATAATTGATTTAATATTGGATTCAACCAAAACTTCTACAATAGAATTTTCATTCCTAATTAAGATTGGATAGAATTTTTCGGTTACGATTTCTAATATATATTTGATTTAATATTAATAAAATATTAATAATATATATATATATATATAATATATTATATTTCAACTTTAATTAATTTATTATTATTAGGAATATTATATATTGACTAGTTTTATTATATTTGTATTACTTTAAATATTACCCTTTAATATTTAAAATAATATTTTGCATGCATTATTTAATTGTCAGAGAGAAATAGAATTTCAATTAACAATCATAAAATATATTCACAAAAGTCGAATAATGTTTATTCCCTAAAAATTTTTTTTCGAACTAATGAATTTATTTATTTCAAAGTAAATTATATTTATTTTTTTTTGACCAATAAAAAATAAAATTTCTTAAGATTTTATATTTCTTACCTATAAATATAAATATAATTACTATTTATCCAATTAAAAATTTATACCTTAAATTTTTACTAATTCCTATTTAGAATAGATTAAACTTCCATAGTTTCTAGAACATATATTAATAAAATAAATAAAAAATTATCTATTAATTGTAAAATATAGAAAGTTTTAAAATTATACTTACCGCCAAGAAAAAAGACAGATTGCAAAACTCAATAATTCCAAATTAGCAAAGCTTGATGTAATAATTCTTGATAGTCAAAAGCAACAAATATTATCAATATTAAAAGTAACAGATTCTTGGTAGTCAAAACTTAAACGCAATTAAAATCAAACATAATGAATCAATATTAGTTGTGTAACATCAATACTATCAATATTTTTTCCAAAAAGTCTTTTGTTTATTTATATATATTATTTTATTTTATTAAGATAAGTGGTACTACAATTTAGGGAAAAGATTTATCAATATCTAGCATATGGGTTCACCTATATATCAAATTAATTATAATATTTTAGTTTAAATGAGGATATTTCTGAACGTGAAAAAATAAAAAAACAAAACAGTAATATTTTTAGATCATTAAAAGAACCCATACTTTGCTTAGTTGTACTCTATGTTTATATACAAAAATGGCTACTTAAATATCACTTTTTCCTTCAAAAAGAGTTTATATTTAGAGTCTGTTCGGCAAAATTAATTGTTTTGGTAGCTGTTAACTGTTATAGTAGGGTTTTAGTTGTTAGCTATTTAAGTAGCTTTTCATAAAAGCTAAAAACTAAATATTACATGAATTCATTTTTTGTAAAATGTTACCTTAACTTTTAAAATTAATTTAAATGATATGTTACTAATGAACACTATAAAAAATAACGTTTAGCATTTTGAATAGTCAAAATAATATAAACTACTTAAAAAATTGTTTCCAAACACATTCTTCATTAACTAATTCCTATACATATATGGAGAAAGAACAAACAAAAAAAAAAAGATATTTTATTAGATGATTGAATATAATTTTTTAAAATTATTTTTTAAATAAATATATATATATTTTTTAAATAAATATATATAGATAATTTATACATCTTTAAATTTTAAGTTTTTTTAAAATTTATTTTTATGATAATAAGAAATTTGATTATTTTTATTTTTTATTTTTTAAAATATTTGATTATATTTTTATTATAATTTTAAAAATTTTATAAGGGGAGAGATAAAAAAAAGAAAAAAATTTATTCCTGCTTGTTATTCTTTATTGGGATATCCCAAAATATTTACAAAGTTTCTAAATTTGTTTATTTAAATAATTAGTTTTTTAATAATAATCTTTATGATGATTCATTAAATCAATGTCTTTTATTAATATCTTAATGAGTTAAGGGTATGAGTTAAGGGTAAAAAAGGGCAAAATAATTTTTATTAACTAAATTCTTAATATGTGTATTTTGTCAAACCATGCAAATAAAATGCAGTGGAAGAAGTATATTATTTATAATATTTTTTTCTTTACGTTTGTATAATTTAATTGAATATATTATTTTTTTAAAGAAATAAATGTTCAAATAAAAATGTATATAAAAAATTGAATGAGTATGATTAATGAATATAATTAACCTGCGTAAAATTAGTTTATAAATAATAAAAATATATTTATTATCTGCCACATCCTTATCGAATCTAGCAAAAGCGATAAGGATAACGTTATCATAGCTAAAGTGACTATTATTGAAATAAATGCCAAAATTTGGCAGATAAATCATTGAGTATAACAAAAGTTAATCAATGATTGAGTATTTCAATTATTTTTCGCATTTTAAACCCGAAAAATCAATTAATTAAATCTAATTACTTAAATCACACATAACTAATTACTTAAATCACACATAAAGCAATGCAATTAATAGCAAGTCTATAAAATTATTAAGTTCTCTATTTCTATATTTCTACCCAAAAAAAAAAAGTTCCACTGCTATATATAGATAGAGGGGTTAACAATTCAATCAAGTGTAGGTTTCAACTGCAGGTATAGTTTCTTAGTTAGAGCTCTGTGGTCTTATGGATTTGGTCACTGAAGAAAACGTAGATGAATGAGCTACTTAAAGCTCAAACTCATATGTGGAATCATACTCTGCAATTCATAAAGTCCATGTCTCTCAAGTGCGCAGTTGAACTAGGCATTCCTGATATTATTAACAACCATGACCAGCCCATGCCTCTCTCTGATCTTGTTTCTGCCTTACAGGTTAACCCTGCTAAAACTCACCATGTTTACCGTCTAATGCGATTTCTCGTTCATTCTGGTTTCTTTTCTTTGCAAGAAGAAGGCTATTTGCTTACCCCATTCTCTCGTTTTCTTCTAAAAGACACTTCTGTCGGTTCAATACCTTTTATATCTCTTTTCCTTGACCCAATTATGATGGACCCATTTAATTGTTTGAGCAAATGGCTGAAAAACGATGATCAAACACCATTTGTAACTGCCTTTGGAAAATCACTATATGAATATGCAGGGCATGACATTCATGACATTAGGGCTAATAATATGGTGAATGAAGTTACATGACATTAGGGCTAATAATATGGTGAATGAAGTTACGGCCAGTGATAGTATTTTTCTTGGTCAGGTGACGACTCTAAAGTGTAAGGAGGTATTTAAAGGGTTGAATTCTTTGGTGGACGTTGCAGGTGGCACTGGAAATATGTCTAAGTCTATTGCTAATGCTTTTCCCAGTATAAAGTGTACTATTTTGGATCTTCCACATGTTGTTGCTGTTGTTGATTCTCAAGGCGCCAAGAATTTGAATTTTGTAGCAGGTGACATGTTTCAGGCTGTTCCTCCTGCTGATGCAGTTTTGATCAAGGTATGCTATTTCTTTTATTTTTCTAACTATATCACTTGGGATGCTACGCTTTAATTTGCTAAGGCAATTGATTTGATAAACAGTGGGTATTGTGCGACTGGGCTGACGAATATTGTGTGAAGATACTGAAAAATTGCAAAGAGGCAATAACAAGAAATGGCAAGCAAGAGAATAATAACAAGGTCATAATAATTGACATGGTGATGGGAAACAAAAATTCAGAAACAAAAAATTCAGAATGATGATTGCCATTGAAGCTGCAAGCTTTTTTTTGATATGGCAGAGGAATGGCCCATTATCTCAACTGGCAAGCAGAGAAATGAAGGGAAAGAAGTGGGCAAACTCACTGGCAAGCAGAGAAATGAAGAAGAGTGGGCAAAGCTCTTCTTTGATGCTGGTTTCATCAAATATAAAATTAACTATGTGCTTGGTCCTAGAGCCCTCATTGAGGTTTATCCTTGACCAATTTCCTGCTTAACTATTAGGGCTTTGTGTTTGTAACCAAAATGGCTGTGGTCATAGCCATAACAGCCTCCTTAATAAAGTTTATAAGCCCAAAATAAATAATTGTACTTTTCAATGTATGTGTTTGATGGAAGTTTTTTTGTATTTTTAATAAAAAGGATCTCTATCCTTCGTACTTCGGGATCTATCATTCTGTTTGAAAAGAAGAGGAAGCAAAATAAGGATAGATTGGTAATTTTCTTTCCATTATTATTTTCCGCCCTTCTATTTGGATAATGAAGGAAAATAATGATAGAAAGAAAATAAATTTATTTTCCTTTATTTGAAAAATGCAAAATTGTAGAGGAAAACATTGTTAATATTGCAACCACCACTTGCGACCGATAAGAAATGATCGCAAAATTGCAACTGATTTGTGATAACTAACGAATGATATTTACTGCCGTGGAAAATTTTGAAGGCAACATATTGGCGACCGCTTTGCAACCTCTTGCGACTGATCAAAGACCGCGAAATAATTGGTTGCAAAATTCACATGTGAGTTTTTCCCCCTTGTATTGTGCGACCGAGTTGCGACCTCTTGGGTAGTAGGAGTCACGACCAAATTTTGTTGGTCACAAATCCCAACTAAATATAATACTTGCCACGTTAGGTAATCTACGACCGTTTACTAATGAAATTGCGACCGATCATGGCTATCGCAAAAAATAAAAGGATTATAAACCTGATCCTCTTCTTTCTCGTGTGATAGTACTCTCTCTCTGTCTTTTTTCTTTCTCTCTCTGTGGTCGCCGCACCGTCGCTGTTGGACAACTGCCTCTACTGGAGGCTTGCCGAACGTCAGAGATCGTCGCCTGAGTGTGGTTCAGCGCAAGTGAGTCCCTTGCACCGTCGCTGTTGGACAACTGCCTCTACTGGAGGCTTACCGAACGCCGGAGATCGTCGCCTGAGTGTGGTTCAGCGCAAGTGAGTCCCTTGTTTCAGGTCGTGACATATCGTTGCCAAAAGCCGGTCCGGCCCATGTTTTCTAGTCATGACATATATAATATTTTATTGATATATTTTGTATAATCATATATATGTTACGGTAAATTTTAAAAGAGCTTTATCTTCTTAATAATGAACTTTTTTAATTTTTTATTTCCTTTTTGTTATTGAATAATTTGTAACTATTATTTCATTTTCTTTTACAGCATTTCAAAAATTTTAAGTTTTTATTCTTTTTTATTCATTTTTTTAATAAAATATATATGATACGGAGAATTTGAAAATTCTTTTAATTTTATTTTAATATTTTGATTCTATTTAATTATAATTTAAAATAATTTTATCAGAGAGAATAAAAAAAAGTTATATTCTTTTATTAATTTTTTTTACTTGTTGATTGATTATGATATATTTTTAAAAAAAATAAAATTTTAAATATAATGTACATAATATTTTATTCTATGAGAGATTCAAAAAATATATATATATTATTTTTTTAATTATTTATATTATTTTTTTTATTAATATTTTTTCTTTATATTTTTATGATTTGATTTGATATATTTTTAAAAAAATAAATTTTCAAATAGAATTCACAATTAAGCCTTTCAAAATTATAAAATTTTTATTTTTCAAAATTTATTTTAAGTAAAATAAATATATGTGTGTGGGATAGGCATACAGTTTAAAAATATATAATATTTGATTGATATATAATATTTTATATACATTGAAACTTTTTTTGCTAGGTGAGTTTTGAAAAGAGTTTTATTCTTAATAATAATTTTTATTTTCCGTTGAAGAAGAAATTTTAAGGGCAAATGATTGAGGATTTTTTTTTTTTTTCTGTATGGTTGTAGGAAAAATTAAAGATATATTTGAAAAGGATATAATTTTTTTTATGTAATCTTTTTTTGTTAATTATTTAACTTATTTATTTATTTTAAATTTGCAACTTAGAACAATAGAGAAACTAAATATTTGAATAAACTCGTTAACTAATCAATACTGAATTCTAGTATGATTTGCATCTTAATATTCATTTATTGACTTTGGATTAGTATTTTTTTTTTTATCCATCAACATTAAATTTCATTAAATTATAACATTTCCAGTTCAAGAAGGGGTTGATTTTGGAAATTCAAATTAGTAATTCTTTAGTAAAATTTTATTTTTTTTGTTATTTGTTGAGTTCTGAAAAGAATTTTATTTTAATAATAATTTTTTATTTTATTTTTCGTTATTGAATTAATTTTTAACTACTATCACTTTAATTTAATAAGAACTTTATATCTCCTTGCAATATGGCTCCTTGCAATATGGCATCTTGATGATTAAGCATTTTTAATTTTCTTGATATTTTTCTTTTATATCCTAAATTTGTTTGACTTGAAAGAAAATAATGATTAAGAAATTGAAAATAAACTAGAACTATATATTTTTATTTTGGATCATTTTTTGGGTTTTAAGAATTTGTGTGTATGCATATATATTTTCTTTTCTAATGCACCGGGTAAGTAACACTGCCACTATAACTAAAGTGAGTACCATTATCAATTCATATCATCTTCTCTTTTTTTTTTTTTCTTTTTTTTCATTTTACCTCCCAGTAAAAGTAATTTTTTTTATTGTTTTTCCTTGTAGTTGTATAGAAGCAGGGGATTAGAGATTGAGTGATGACTTGATTTTCTATTTGGGCACTTATTAGGGTTTTAAGAATCTGCATTTATAAATTAGGGACTAAATGATTAAATCTATGGATTGGGTTGAACTATAGTTTGAGATCACTTTATTATATAAAAATAAAATAAAAAGTAATTTAATTTTGATTAATTATTAATTTTCCTATTCAACGTAGAATTGCACTTATTATGAGGTTTGAAAAGAACCGAATTATGGATGAAATATAAAATGATAGATTGGTTTGATAATTATATGAATAAATAACAATTAACCAATATATGATATGAGCTTCGATAAAAGAGAAAGCAATTAAAATAATTGTTTTAGCTGTGTAGACTCCAGTTTATATTGTATCCTTCATATTCTCCAACACAAGTGAAACAAAAATTAGAACAAAGTGAAAATCAAATTACAAGAGGTATGAAAATATAGACCCATAGTAATAATATCTTTGATGCGTTTATTTTTTTTGGCATATTTATTTATTTCCTTAATTAACAGTTTTTAGGTAATACCTAACTTAAGTTTGAAGCATTTGAACAAATAGAAGTTTGAATACCAACAATTAATAAAGTTAATTTAATATAAATATAATTTTGAATTATTTAAATATAAATTCTTTAGTTAGTATGAATTGATTCTCTTATTTAAAAAAAATAAAAGTAATTTAATTTTGATTGATTATTAGTTTTTCTATTTAAATATAAACTATTTAGTTAATATATTTAAATACAAAACTTTATTTAGTTAATATATGTAATACAAACTTTATATGCAATTATATCATTCCAAAATGGGATAAAGTTTTTTATTTACATTATAAATTTTTAAGTAAATTTTTAAGTTAATATATATACCATGACTAAATTTATGGATTGATTCTCTAGGTTGAAAAAATAATGGTAATTTAATTTTTATTGATTATTAGGTTTCCTATTTAATGTAGAGTTAGACTTATCATGAGGTTCAAAAACAACCAACTTTGATTTATTAATTTGATAAATAAAAAAAGAAGTAAAATGACAAATGATAAAATTCATTAATTTGATTTATTTTAGAATTAATATAAAAAATAATCAACTCGCTATAAAATCCTTGAATACATAATTTGTTTTAAATAATTAAAAATTATCGCTAATCTTATATTTTGATGCTAATTTGGGATTACTATCAAAATAGCGACAAAAAATTTTGTAGGTAAATTAGTGACAAGATTTTTGTTGCTAAATTAGTTATTTTTTTCGGCACTTGTATGCTAAAAAGTAGACAAAACTTAATTGGAATAAATTTTGTCGCTATTTTATCGGTAAATTGACGCTATTTTGTCGGTAAATTGGAGCTATTTTATCATTAAAAAAAATAAAATGAAAGGTGGTAAAATTCATTAATTTGATTTATTTTAGAATTAATGTGAAATATAATTAACTTGCTATAAAATTCCTGAATCCATAATTTATTTTAAATAATTAAAAATTTTGTCGCTAATTCCTTATATTTTGACATTATTTGAGATTACCATCAAAATAGCAACAAGAAGATTTTGTTGGTAAAATACTTGTCACTATTGTTTTAGCGACAAAACAGATTTTGTAGGTAAATTAGCAACAGAAACTTTGCCACTAATTTAGTTATTTTTGTCGGCGATTGTTTGCTAAAAAGTAGACAAATTTTATCAGTATTATACTGAATTTTATCATTAATTTTGTCGCTATTTTGTAGGTAAATTGATGCTATTTTATCATTAAATTTAATGTGTATTTTATTAAAATAAATTTATTTTGTCGCTAATTTAGCTCTATTTTGTCGCTAATTTCATAAAAAATTAAAAAGTTTTTCCTAAATTTGCATAATTAACCTGTTTTAATATACCATCAAAACTTGTAATTATCAATCCAATTCAGCATTATATATCATAATACACCTTCAAAATGTTTATAATATTTCGCAATTTAATTCAGCAAACAAGTTCCTTACAGTATTAAAATTACGAATATAAAGGAACAAAAAAAAAAACAAATCTCTTAACATTTAGTCAAGGAGCATTAGATGAAGTGGAATCAGATGGAGGAGCTGTGGAGGTCTATATCGGCTGCAGCTGAAGATGCTAATGAATCTGTGTGTGAGACTGCTGCTACACCAATCTCTCTAATGAAGATAATATCAAGTATAAAAAAAACATCTAATTAAGATAGACTGCAAGTAATATAATGATCTCAATACAAATATAATGATATAAAACTACAAATTCATTAAATATATATATATAAACTACAAGTTCATTAAATTATATATTATATATATATATATATATATATATATTTTATATATATATATATATATATATATATATATAACTACAAATAAGTATATATAACTACAAATAAGTACAGCTTGGCAATGATTAAAATGGAGAATTATATTAATTAAAATATACTTGCCTAGATGCAATGGTCCAACTGGTATATTTTAAACTCAAGTGCAGTCTTCTTTTTGTGCATTTGAGATAATTTAGATCCCCATTAAGGTCCTCATTCAAGGTGTTTGTAATAAGCCTAACAAATTAATTATTGTAATAAGCCTAAATTTTGGATGAGCCTCTTCTTTGACGTCATCAAGATGAGCCTGTTATTAGAAAGCATGTAAGCTTATAAGTTGTAGACTCAAAAGAAACCTATGACTATCATTGAGTTAAATCTTTAAATTAGCATAAGAAAGAAAGAAAAAAACTAGCAATTAGAAAATTATTTCACTCCCTAAAATATTTCAATTATGGATCACATATATTATGTTGCCAAATTAGTGTGATGAGGCATAATGGAAAAATATGAAAAATAAGAAGAGTAAGATTCCAAGACAACAAACAAAAAGACATCCTGTATACTTTTCAACATGCAGAAATTATTTGAAAAAGAAAAAAAGACCAATTTATGATTAATAGCAAGGAACACAGTTGGCTTTTTTACATGCACAAGTAAAAGGTCTTTTCTTTTTCATAATTGAGTTCTTCATTGTTCACAATTTGGAAACTTAGACCTGTAATTTCCTCCTATGAAGCATATTATCAATTGACAATGTTTAGATGGTGTAATATTCTTGTTAGTTACCAATAATTTATTTATTTATCCATTTTGATATCTGCAGTTGTTTCAATTGCTGGAATTGCAATTCTAATAATAATTGCAGTTTGCTACCTCAAAAGAAGGTTCATATCAAATAATTTTGTTTTCTGTTGGAAAAAGAAAACCAAAGCCATTGCAGTTTGCTACCTCAAAAGAAGGTTCATATCAAATAATTTTGTTTTCTGTTGGAAAAAGAAAACCAAAGCCCATCAAACCACTAATCTTTTTAAAGAGCCATGGAATGTTGGCACCAAAAAGGTACAGATATTCTGAAGTTAAGAAAATGACATAGTCCTTCAAAACTGAAATTAAACATGTTTGAAGTAGAGGTGTTTGAGCAAGTGGTTTTAGAGTACAAGCTAAATAATTTTTAGTAAATTATCAGTAACCACAGTATTCAAATAATTTTTAGTAACCACAATACATAAATCACAGTTTTCAATCCCAAAAGGCTAAGCAAATTTAAAGCATCAGAAAAAAAAAAAAAAAATGGCATAAACTCCTGTTTTTTAACATACATATCATGCAGAATTTTACCTATATTGTAAAGAGAATTACAAATAAAATTTGCAGAAAGGGGGAATGATCTGATGAGATGGAACCTAAATTGAAACAAAACGGTATAAACTACAAGGGAAATTAACCATTCAATTCATTTGATGAGGATGGGATGGAATATATATAATATAATTAATTAAAAAGTGAAACAGAGTAAATTATATCAAAATTCTTAGACTTAACACAAGTTGGTTTTGACTAACAAAAAGATTATTTATATTGAACTAAGAAATAGTGTAGCCACATTTTCATTTTCACTGCATATTATTAACTTATATAATGCACTTTTTCTACTCATTCCATTAACATCACGAAATCTCAGAGCATGATGGCCATGACCATCATTAGTCCAAGAAAACTCAAGGAATAGGTAACCTCTATAAGAAACTAACTAAAACCAAAGCAACCTTTCAAAAGTGAAAACAGAGAATACTTGAAAGAAAAAAAGGAAAGAAAAGAAAAATTACTTTTAATCTTAAGAGTCAAACACATTAAATGAACAGAGTATGTTAATCCAATAAGCTTTTTTTATCCTTAAAATCAAAAATCTTTAAAAAGCCATCAAAAAGATAATGACCCCTAGCTGCTAACAAACATCGGCGAGAATCAAAAAGCAATAGCCAAAACAAAAAATGAAAACACACGTCGGCGAGAGGAGAAAAATGAGAAGTAACATACTTGTAAAATTAACGAGAGGAGAAAAATAACCCCAAGCTCAACTCATCGGCGTCTTAGCGGAGGCAGCTGAGGTACGACGGTAATGGTGAGCAAAATTTCTTCCCTTGGCTCTAGGTTGTAGTTTGGAAAAATCGGGACAAGAGAAAAGAGTGAAAAGGAGGGGAAATAGGGAATTGGCGCGATAGTATTTTACCCTAAAATTATTTTCATCTCAAAATTACGATAAAAAAGTTTTGTTACTATTTTGACGGTAAAAAAAATATCGTCGGCAAATCAAGAAAAAATTTTTATCACTATATTTATCGGTAAATAATCTTTAAATGATGGCGTAATTTTTTTGGCACATAAAATACCGACATATTAATTAGCTATAAAGTTTTGTCATAATATTTTCAAATAATTTTAATTTTAATAACTTGAAATTAGTCGGTATTTTAATGGTGTTTTATTGATAAATACCGACAAATTTGTCGGTATTTTTTGTCAGTAAAATTATATTTTCTTATAGTGTCATGTTATTAATTCTCTAACACTATAATCAATCAATTATATTTAACATAATTTAATTTAATAAAAAATAATTTTTAATTTTTAATACAAAATTTTAATAAAAAATAATTTTTAATTTTTAATTTTTAATATAAAATAATAACCGTCCATATCATTAAAATTCATAAATTATGTATTATTAAAATTTATATAAGCTGTTACTTAATATGCTATTAATTCTCTAATGTCATATTAATCAATTACATTTAAAGCAGTTTAATTCAATCAATAAACATTCATAAATTAATTTATTTTCAAATAAATAGATAAACAGTTAAGAGATTATACATGTAATCAATTTGGAATCTTACGTGGCAATATTATGAGAAAATCTGCCTGCTTTATATATATATATACTAGTCACGTGCCTGCGCGATGCGCTGATTGTAATATTTTTGTTATTATTCTTATTACTCTCCAATACTCACTCAATAAAAAAAAAAAAAAAAGAAATAAGCAGTGTCTTAAATTCCCATTATTTTTGTCTTGAAAATTCAGAAAAAAATTTCATATTTATTTTCATATTTATTTGTAACCATAGATCTAGCGCTCTCCATAATAAAGCAAAAGGAATACTTACCAATTATTTGTTCTTTGAGTCTAAATCTGAGTGCACCATGTATGAATCAATATATCAAGGGCGTATTATTTGACTAACATTTGGGAATCTAAATTTCAATTTTAGAAAAAAAAACTAAATAAAAAGATTAAAAAAAAAAGGTTGACAAACAAAATTAACCATGCCAAAGATCCAATTCATACGCATACATGCAAATAAAATAAATAAAAACCTCAAATATCAAATAAAAATTAAACCAATAATCTTGAAAGATCTTACATTATTTGTAAAACGAATAAGGTTTGAGAGAAATTAATAGAAAGCAACAAATTCACAAATATAATAATTAATTATACAAAAAAAGAAAGATCTTATTATTGGATTTCTTTCATTAAAAGAAAAGTATTGCTTAGGTAGCTTTTGTAAACAAAGAAGATCACCAAATTTGGTGCAACTATAAATATTGTGGCGTTTTCAAAAACTTTGATTATTAGATTGTGAAAGAAGCTTTCATTACTTTTTTGTCTGCTGTATTGCTACTGGTTTTTGGTGGCTTCATCTCCCAGAAAGGGAGAGAGAAAGAAAATGGAGGAATTATTTATTTTTATGAGCAATTTTTATATTACACTATTTTTGCTTGCTCTATTCACGAACTATTCATTCAAATTTAAGGCAAATGCTACGGTGAATCGATTATCAATAATACAAACAGATATAAATTCCTCACTTTGTATTGATAAATGATAATAATTAATAATTATATATTAAAACAATAAATTAAAAAGCAAAAAGAAAAAAAAAACAAATCAGCATTTAAAAACTCTAGTTTTGTGTCATTTCACTTTAAAGGTTAGTATAGTATATATATATATATATATATATATATATATATATAATATAAAATGTGGGAATAGAGGAAATAATGAGATTTCCATTTTTAATAGAATTTGTATTAAAAATTTATATTTTATAAGTGGCATAAATGAATTTTATAATTTTTTATGATATCAGAATTAGCATGTTAATTTTATAATACGAAAGAAAATATTCTTTTTAATTTTTTGATAACTGATTGACAAATGAATTATATACTTCAAAGTCATTGTTACATATATTATTGATTATTACATCTTGACATTTATGATTTTGTATTCAATTAATTAATAGCAATACATACTAAGTGGACGCCAATTAAAAAATTATGCCACATGTCATTTTTTGAAAAAATATACCAAGTAGAAATCTTACAGAAAAATTATGTCACATGTCAATTTCTTAAGAAAACATGCTTGCTCTATACATATATATATATACCTAGATTTTATTGTTGTATAAGAAAGTTTATGATCTTATACAGGTTTTATTGTTTATTTTTGCACAACATTATAGATTTTTTTTAAGGAAATTTTTTTAGATATACATGGTTATGTTTATTTTAAAATCTTAAATAAATAATCATATGAATAAAGATGAGGTTAATTTATTATTATTATAACATTTTACTAAAAAACAGTTTTAAGTGAGATGGATCTCCTATAAAATGTAATGAAATAATGAGAATTAAAGATGACACAGCATCTTGAATTACTTCACCATTTTCATCATATATAGGTTCACCTTCATCATTTATTTGAAACTATATAATGCAAATATTTTTAGTAAAGGACCGTTTACTATATATATATATATATATATAAAATGGTGCTGCCATAGGCTGAGACGACAGCTCCCTTAATAGAATTAACAATTTCAGATTATATTGCCCATTCTTATGAGATTGAAAACCAATGAGCGGACTTTTGTTGAGACTTGAGACCAATTCGAAAATGGATGAACTGAAATCCAATTCAATTATTAATTTCACTCTGAATAGATTTTGTTTTTATTGAAAAGACACTCTGAATAGATATTAAATTACTGATTTATTAAAATTATAACCAAATAATCCGTATATTCTCTCGGATTGCGGCCCAATGCATAAATTCACTCATGTACATTTACGTTAAAAAACCTTATGACACCTCAACTTTTACTTAAAAAAAAAAAAAAAAAAAAAAAAAAAAAGAAAAAAGCCATATCTGCTGTATCTCCGGACATTTATATGGATAAGTTAAGTATATATCATCATGTATACTATACATGAATGTGTATGCTGGTCTATATCAGACCTATATCAATTAATTTAATTAAGTAATTAATTTAAAGATATTCATACACAAATTTATCATGTGTCAGGAACCAGACTTGAACTGGTGACACGAGGATTTTCAGTCCTCTGTTCTACCTGCTGAGCTATCCCGACCATTTTCGAGGTGACGTCTTCCTCATAGTTCAGGTACATAATAGGTCACTTACAAAATTTAGAGTGCCACAAGATTTTTTCAAAAAAGTACTTGGATATATTTATGCATTTAGCCTATGCGAATATATATAATAACATAGATATGGCTTTTGACAAACATTTCTTTCCCATAGTTATTGAAACAAAATTTCATGAAATTGGTTTTGTGAGCTAGCTAACTTGAAAATGATTTATAATCTAAGGTCCCCCTTTCTAAAAAAATTTATTTGTGATTTTGAATTTTTTTTTTCTTCTATACATATCAACCTTTCAAAAACATATACTTGAAAAATAGAGAGAAAATTTTTTATAAAAACAAAAAAGAAAAAAGGAAAAAAGCACACCCATCAACATTTAAATTGAAAAAAGTTAATGAGAGGGCTGATTTAGTTTGGGCATATAAACTTTGTTATGGAGACGGTAGCAGACCCGCGCAAATAATTAGGGGCTAAAAAATAATTTTACTTAATTATGGTAGGCAAAAAACTTTTTTTTTTTTTAAATTTTTTATACTGAAAATTATTATTTTTTTTTTACCTGTGGTCAAGTATGCAAAGTGCGTTATTTTATTTATTGGGGTAAAGAAATAAATATCAATGAGTTGCTTAATTAATCTGTGATGCATACCAAAAAAAAAAAAAACAAAGTTGATGAGCTTTTGTTCTGATGTAAAAATAGGAAAAAACTCACTTACATTGTAAAAATAGGAAATCTCTTTTATTAACAATGGGAAAAAACTCCCATCAAACACTTATACTGAAAAGGTACATTTATTTATTTTGAGCATATAAACTTTATTAAGGGGGCTGATATGGCTATAGCCACAGCCATTTTGGTTACAAACTTTGGTTACAAACACAAAGCTCTAATAGATAAGTAGGAAATTGGTCAAGGATAAACCTCAATAAGAGCTCTAGGACCAAGCACATAATTAATTTTATATTTCGTGAAACCAGCATCAAAGAAGAGCTTTGCCCACTCTTCTTCATTTCTCTGCTTGCCAGTGAGCCATGCCATCACTATCATATCAAACAAAAGCTCAGCTTTAGCCAAATCACCATCTGATGTTTTGTTTCCCATCACCATGTCAATGATTATGACCTTGTTATTATTCTCTCGCTTGCCATTTCTTGTTATTGCCTCTTTACAATTCTTCAGTATCTTCACACAATATTCGTCAGCCCAGTCATGCAATACCCACTGTTTATCAAATCAATTGTGTCGTAACATCCCAAAGTGAATATATGTGACATTAACTAAGCAATCTAGATTGATCATAAAGACTGGTAGGGATAATATACCATGACTGGGCGAAGATGTGCGAATAGATTGAGAACTCAGCAGGACCTATGAGTTCAAAAGCTTGCAATTGCCGAGGAGGAACAGCCTGAAAACATGCACCTTGCAAACCAAAATTCAGATTCTTGGCGCCTTTGCGAATCAGCAACAGCAACAACATGTGGAAGATCCAAAACAGTACACTTTATACTGGGAAAAGCATTAGCAATAGCCTTAGACATATTCCAGTTTGCACCTTCAACATCCACTAAAAGAATTCAACCCTTTAAATACCTCCTTACATTAAGAGTCACACCTTACCGAGAAAAATCTGTGGGCAAGATCACTGCCGTAGCTTCATTCAGCATATTATTAGCCCTAATGTCATGTCCTGTATATTCATATAGTGATTTTCCAAAGGCAGTTACAAATGGTGTTTGATCATCGTTTTTCAGCCATTTTCTCAAACAATTAAATGGGTCCATCATAATTGGGTCAAGCAAAAGAGATATAAAAGGTATTGAACCGAAAGAAGTGTCTTTTAGAAGAAAACGAGAGGATGGGGTAAGCAAATAGCCTTCTTCTTGCAAAGAAAAGAAACCAGAATGAACGAGAAGTCGCATTAGACGATAAACATGGTGAGTTTTAGCAGGGTTAACCTGTAAGGCAGAAACAAGATCAGAGAGAGGCATGGGTTGGCCATGGTTGTTAATAATATCAGGAATGCCTAGTTCAACTGCGCACTTGAGAGACATGGACTTTATAAATTGCAGAGTATGATTCCACATATGAGTTTGAGTTTTAAGTAGCTCATCTACGTTTTCTTCAGTGACCAAATCCATAATACCATAGAGCACTAACTAAGAAACTATACCTGCAGTTGAGACCTACACTTGATTATTTGATGTTAACCCCTTCCTATATATATATAGCAGTGGAACTTTTTTTTTTTTTTTGGGTAGAAATATAGAAGTGGAACTTAATAATTTTATAGACTTGCTATTAATTGCATTGCTTTAAGTGTAATTTAAGTAATTAGATTTAATTAATTGATTTTTCCGGTTTAGAAAAATAATTGAACTACTCGATCATTGATTAACTTTTTTTTTTAATTGACTTATATATACGTCAAATTTGGGCATTTATTTCAATAATAGTCACTTTTGCTATGATAACGTTATCCTTGTCACTTCTGCTAGATTTGATAAGTATGTGGCAGATAATAAGTATATTTTATTATTTATAAACTAATTTTATGTATGTTGATTATATTCATTATTCATAGTCGTTTAATTTTTTATATATATTTTTTTTGAATATTTATTTTTTTTAAAAAATAATATATTCAATTAAATTATACAACCGTAAAGAAAAAATATTATAAATAATATATTTCCTCTATCACATTTTATTTATATGGTTTAACAAAATACGTATATTAAAAATTTAGTTAATAAAAATTATTTCGCATTTTTTTATCCTTAACTCATTAAGATATTAATAAAAGCCACTCTTTTAACGAATAATCATAAAGATTATATATATATTCTAAATTTTGGCATTTATTTCAACAATAGTCACTTTTGCTAAGACTCCGTTATCCTTATCACTTTTGGTAGATTTGAAAATTTTGGCATTTATTTCAATAATACTCACTTTTGCTATGACTATGACAACGTTATCCTTATCACTTTTGGTAGATTTGATAATGATGTGGCAAATAATAAATATATTTTTATTATTTACAAACTAATTTTAAGTGTATTGTATGTTGACTATACTCTTTATTGGTACTCGTTCAATTTTTTATATATATTTTTATTCGAAAATTTATTTTTTTAAAAAATAATATATTCAATTAAATTATACAAACATAAAAAAATATAGAAAAAATATAATTTTTCTTTTTTTAACTCTTATAAAATTTTTTAAATTGTAATAAAAACATAATCAGATATTTAAAAAATAAATTTGAAAAATAAAATATAAAAATATCCAAATGTCTCATTATAATATATATTTAATAATATTTTATAAAAATAAATTTAAAAAATATAAAATTTTAAATTTTAAAATACTTAATTATATATATGTATTTATATATGTATTTATTTAAAAAATAATTTTAATAAATTATATTCACTTAATTAATAAAATATAACTTTTAATTGATAATTACTAAAGTTATTTTAAAATATTCAAATTCTATTAAGGATAGAAATTTCATTATTCTCTATATTCCTACATTTATATATAGTATAGATATAGATAGATAGATAGATATGTGTTATAGATAGATAGATATGTGTATAATTTATCAACATTTACTCTGCTATTATAATTTATTAGTACTTTTTTTTTTTTGAAAAAAAAAAAGGTTTTAGTCTTTTTAATTTTACCATTTTATTGCATCGCATTATTTGATCATTATTTAATAGGTATATGCGCACCAACACATCTAATAAAAGAATTATGAATAGGGTTGAGCAGTTTTGGTTTGATTCAATTTTCAATAAGAACTGAAACTAAAATCATAACACGATTCTTTATAAATTTAAAACCGAATCCTAAATAAGAACAAAATGATTTAGAAATGGGATTAGAATTAAAATCAAAACATAATTTTGTCATATGTTCTAGTCGGTTTTTTTATTTTAGTTCTAATTTTAGTTCCAGTTCCTTGTTAAAAATTAATATATTATTTTCCGTATAGATACCATATTTCTTTAAATTAAAAGAATTTTATTATTAAACTAAAATTATAATATATGATAATTGCAACCTATCATTCCATATTTCATTTATAATTCGATTTTTTTTAAACCTCATAATAAGTGCAAGTCTGCTAAAGTAGAAACAATAATAACCAATCAAAATAAAATTATTTTTATTTTTTCAACCAATAGAATCAATTCATAAATTTAATAGGAGCATATATACTAAAAAATTTACATTTAAATAAAAAACTTTATTCATATTTTGCAATAACATAATTGCATATAAAATTTTATATTTAAATATATTAGCTAAATAATTTATATTTAAAAAGAAAAATAATAATCAATCAAAATTAAATTACCTTTATTTTTTCAACCAATAGAATTAATCAATAAATTTAGTAGGCATATATACTAACTAAATAATTTATATTTAAATAGTTCAAAATTATATTTATATTAATTGTTGGTATTAAAACTCCTATTCCTATTTCTTAAGATGCTTCAAGCTTAGGTTATGTATTACCTAAAAGAATATTAATTATGAAAAATAAATCAAAATAAATAAATAAAAATGCCAAACAAAAGTAAATGCAACCAAAATATTATTATTATTGGTCCATGTTGCCACAAAATGCAACCAAAATATTACTACTATTGGTCCATATAGTCACACCTCTTCTAATTTTTTTGCTTTCTCTTTGTTTTTATTTTTGTTTCACTCTTGCGTTGAAAATTATAAAAGATACAAATCAAAAACACTGATTTTACTATAATTGCAATATAAATTGAAGTCTATACAACTGGAACCACTATTTGAAATTGCTTTCCCTTTTATGGTATATATATGCTAATGGTTATTATTCGTATACTTATCAAACCAATCTATCATTCCCTATTTCATCTATAATTTGATTCTTTTCGAACCTTATGATATTCTAATTCTATATTAAATAGGAAACCTAATAACCAATAAAAACCTAATAACCAATTCTTTTCGAAAATTGATGATTTCGGTTTCGGTTCCTTAACGGTTTCAAAACCGACGATTCTGGCCAGTTCTTGACCGATTTTTCTGCGAATCACACAATTATAAAATAAAAAAGTGAGAACATTTTAGAACCGGCCAGCTCTTAGAACCGCTGGTTCACGGTTCCAAAAATGTTGGAACCGGAATTGAATCATAAGCCACAGGTTTTGGTTTCGATTCAGACTTGTTCCCGTCCCGATTCCCACCGGTTCGAAACCAACGGTTCCTGCTCCAAGAACCGTAATTTGGCCACCCCTAGTATTAGCTAAAGAATATCAATTAAGGAAATAAATAAATTGCCAAAAAAAGTAAACGCAACAAGAATATTATTGTTATTGGTCTATATTGCCACACCTCTTCTAATTTGACATTCTTTTTGCTTTTATTTTTGCTTCATTTGTGTTGGAAACTATAAAGGGCACAATCTAAAAACACTAATTTTACTTTAATTGCAATATAAATTGGAGTTGATATAACTCGAACAATTATTTTAATTACTTTCTCTTTTATCCTAACTCATATCGTATCTTCGCTAATTATTATTATTTGTATATTTATCAAATCAATCTATCATTCGGTATTTTGTTTATAATTTGATTCTTTTCGAATCTCATAATAAGTCCAAATTTGCGTTAAATAAAAAAATTAATAACCAATCAAAATCAAGTTACCTTTATTTTTTCGACCAATATAATCTATTTATAAATTTAGTAGAATCGTATGTACTAACTATAGAATTTATATTTAAATAAAAAACTTTAGTATATTTAAATAAAAAACTTTAGTCGCATTTTGCAATAACATAATTACATATAAAGTTTTATATTTAATATACTAACTAAAGAATTTATATTTAAATAAGAAAAATAATAACCAATCAAAATTAAATTACCTTTATTTTTACAACCAATAGAATCAATTTATAAATTTAATAGAGACGTATATACTAACTAAAAAATTTATACTTAAAATAGTTTAGAATTATATTTATATTAATTTAAGTTTATTACTTGTTGATATTAAAAATCCTGTTTCAAAATATTTCAAGATTAGGTTAGATATTGCCTAAAGAATAGTAATTATGAAAATAAATAAATATGCCAACAAAAGTAAACGCAAGAAAAATATTATTACTATTGGTCTATATTTCCATGCCTCTTGTAATTTGGTTTTCTCTTTGTTGTTATTTTTGTTTCACTTGTGTTGGAAAATATGAATGACACAATATAAACTGGAGTCTACACAACAGGAACAATTATTTTAATTGCTTTCTCTTTTATCATAACTTATATCATATATTGCTTAATTGTTATTATTCATATAATTATCAAACCAATCTAATATTGTATTTCATCTATAATTTGATTCTTTTCAAACCTCATGATAAGTGTAAGTATGCGTTGAATAGGAAAATTAATGACTAATCAAAATTAAATTACTTTTATTTTTTAACCAAAAACACTGATTTTACTATAATTGAAATATAAATTGGAGTCTATACAATTGTTATTATTTAAATTGCTTTCTCTTTTCTATTATATATTGACTAATTGTTATTATTCATACATGAAAATTATCAAAATCTATCATTCGGTATTTCATCTATAATTTCGTTCTTTTTGAACCTCATGATAAGTCTAACTATAGAATCAATCCATAAATTTAGTCATGGTATATATACTAACTTAAACTCATTTTTTACTATGAAATTTTACTATGAATGACACGTTAATTATGCTCGTTATAAACTCATTTTTTATACTCTTTTAATTTTTTTATTTATATAATATTAAAGAAAAAAATTTTTGTTTAAATTAAAATAAATACAATTGGTTAATTTGTATCACTTTTCCATACAAGCTAATTATAATGCTACTTCTTATATACTTAATTCTATTTTTATATAATGAAGTGATATAATGAAGTGATCTCAAACTAAAGTTCAAGCTAATCCATAGACTTAATGCAGATTTTTAAAATCCTAATAGGTACCCAAATAGAAAATCAAGTCATCACTCAATCTTTAATCCCTGCTCTTAACCTTAAAGTCAATATTTATATACAACTACAATGAAAAATAATAAAAAATTAATGAAAAAATAATAAAAAAATTATTTTAATTGCTAGAAAAAAAAAAAAAAAGAGAAGACGATCTTAATTGATAATGGTAATCACTTTAGCTATAGTTGCAGTATTATTCACCCAATACATTAGACAAAGGAATATATATACAATATACACAAATTCTTGAAACCCCAAAAAGTGATCCAATATAAAAATATATAGTTCTACTTTATTTTCAATTTCTTAAATATTATTTTCTTTCAAATCAAACAAATTTAAGATATAAGAAAAAAATATCAAGAAAATTAAAAATGCTTAATCATTAAGATGTCATTTTGCAAGGGGATATAAAGTTCTTACTAAATTAAAGTGATAGTAGTTAAAAATTAAAGCTTGAGGGAGGGTAAAGGCCCAGATCCGAAAACTAAATCATAATCAAATCAACACCTCTGATTTGGTCAAACATTATATGTATCTTTATGTATCTGGTGTATATTTTCCATATTTGTTTCCTGATTTATAGCTGATCATTTAATACATATCTGTATAAATATGTGTGATTACAATCAATAATAATCATCAATTTCAAAAGACTTACATATATATGGAAGAATTGAACCGAACATAAAGATCCATATATGCTATCAAATCTATTGAACAATATGTAACATCCCTTCCCGGTCCACCCGTAAACCCGAATAAACCGAGCCGAGACGTTACAAGCTGGTTGACTTAGTGACCTGATATGCTGAATTCATAATGTCTATTAAATATAATATCATGCTGATGTTGTTTATATATATAATGTACTTAATATTTACACAACATGATACTGGTTTACAAATTGAAATGGGCCCAACTGTGTGCCCTGTACATGCCATGAAAAAGGTAGACAAAAGATACATAAGAAAATGATTAGCTACCCTCTGAAGGACCTGAGTTTTCTACATATGAACTGCAGCAGTTCGTACGCGTTGACTCTCTATGGACGCAGTCTCAAACAACTTGCGAGTTAACCGGTAATCGCTGAGCAAAATAAAGCTCCAGTGGATATTCAACATAAAAAGACAACAATGAAAACACAACAATGTATAGCAATAAGCATGTAATAACACATATGGCACATACATATCATGATACTATCAGTTTACCTTGGTAGCCTTTCTTTCTGGTTATTATACTGTATGATTCATGCAATGTGAAGTCAAGATATCTGTATAGCTCCATAAGCTGTATAGCTCCATAAGGTTATAGTGAAACCGAAGTGATAAGAAAAACTGTATGAAACTGGATGAATACTGTATGCTTGGCTGCTATGGCCCATATGTAATCATATCCACTCAACGGCCTTTAGCCGGAGTACCAAACTGTATGAAGTGCAGATCTGCTATCCTATGTCGCGACATGGTCTTATCTACATGGTTTCTCCCTAACCTCAATGGAGCATAATGTTGGTATAACACAATATCACATTAAGAGTTCATAAGTGATGTTCATAACTTCATAAATCATCATGTTTACTTGATTTCACATCATACTTGATTTCACATCATTTGTATGCTTTCATGTTGTTTGATACATGTTCTCATGTTGTCTTTTTGTTTTAGAATGATTGGATGCATACAAGGTGAGCAAAGGAATCAGATTGCATTGAAAAAGAAATCCAGAAATGCATGAAATCACAAGTCGCGAGCGCGTCTTGTAAGGTCGCGAGCGCGTAAGTGCAAAAATGAGAGACAGTGAGTATCGGGCACAAGTCGCGAGCGCGTACTTGAAAGTCGCGAGCGCGTAGTGTGCCACTTGAGAGTCAGCTTGAAAGTCGCGAGCGCGTAGTGTGCCAATTGAGAGTCAGTGAGTTTTAGGTGAAAGTCGCGAGCGCGCACATGAAGGTCGCGATCGCGTACAATGCAAAATGAGAGTCAGTGAGTTATCAGTCCAAATTCGCGAGCGCGCGAGGAAGGTCGCGAGTGCTCACAGGCCAAAGGCCAAGTCGCGAGCGCGCGATTGAAAGTCGCGGTCGCTTATAATGCAAAATAAGAGACAGTGAGTTTCAAGCACAAGTCGCGAGCGCGCTAGTGCAAATCGCGAGCGCGCGACGTGTTTTCTCAGCCTGTGCAGTGCCAGGTCGCGAACGCGCGACGCGTTTCCAACCTGCACAGCCTATACTCTTTTGATCATATCTCTCAATATACAACTCCAAATTGGACGATTCAAAGACCCATGTAAAGCTAACACATAGAGGAACAAATAACTCTTCTATGACACTTCCGAATTCCATCATTAACTGGGGTCAAAATCAAGATGAAGTTACTGGTAAAATTTCCAGCAACCCCTGTTTCAGCATAACTCCATCTTTATTTCACTTATTCAATACCTCCCCTGTTTTCTCCCTGTTTTCTCACGCATTACCAAGTTCTTCCACTCAACATGAAAACAGAACAACACATGGTCTCATTATCAACACACCACACAACTTCTCATGCAAAGAAAATGGTAAAAGAAAAGAGATATCAAACCTTTAAAGCTTGAGCTCTTCTAGCTTCTTCCCCTGTTTTCTACGCTCTTAGAACTTCCTTCACCTATAATGAAAAATTCTTATAAATATGCTACAATAACACCAAATGATTCAATTATGCACTTCAAGAAGGTTTACTTACTTGGATAGAAAAGAAATTGAGGTTAAGGCTTAACTACCATTAAAATTGAAAGGAAGGTGATGAAGAAGATGAAGATAAGCATGAAAATGGGAAAGTGAAATGGTTTTACGGGTAGGTCATCAAAATATAAAGAGAGTTGTGTAAAACTTCCTACATGGTACCTCAAGTAACAAAAGGCTATAACTACAAAAGGCTATAACTTAATACCCAACCTTGATCTTTTCATGCAAATACATCCTAATCTTTATACTTTGATCTTTTTCTCTCATTCAAGTAAGTCCACTTACTCATTCTACCCCAACCGGGTTTGGTTCAACTCGACTCAACTCGGCTCTATGAAATGACTCAACTCGGGAATGTTACAATTCAGTATTGATTAGTTAGTGAGTTTATTCAAATATTTAGTTTCTCTATTGTTCTATGTTACAAATTTAAAATAAATAAATAAATTAAATAATTAATAAAAAAAATATTACATAAAAAAACATTATATCATTTCCAAATACATCCTTAATTTTTCCTACAACCATATAGAAAAAGAAAATTTCCACAATTGTTTGCCCTTAAAATTTCTTTTTCAACTGGAAATAAAAATTATTATTAAGAATAAAACTCTTTTCAGAACTCAACTAACAAAAAAAGTTTCAATATATATAGAATATTATATATCAATAAAATATTATATATTTTTAAATTTTTTAAATTAAAATATTATATATTTTTAAAATTAAAATTTCAAACTATACATCTATCCCACACATATGTTCATTTTATTTAAAATAAATTTTGAAAAATAAATATTTAAAAATTTTTAAAGGTTTAATTGTGTATTCTATTTGAAAATTTATTTTTTAAAATATATCAAATTAAATCATAAAAATATAAAAATTCTGTTGATATTAATTTAAAATATACTAACTAAAAAATTTATACTTAAAATAGTTCATAATTATATTTATATTGATTTAAGTTTATGCTTGTTGATATTAAAAATCCTGTTTGTCAAAATGTTTCAAGGTTAGGTTAGATATTACCTAAAGAATAGTAATTATGAAAATAAATAAATATGCCAAAAGAAGTAAGCGTAACAAAAATATTATTACTATTGGTCTATATTTCCATACATCGTGTAATTTGGTTCTCTTTGTTCTTATTTTTGTTTCACTTGTGTTGGAAAATATAAATGACACAATATAATCTAGAGTCTACACAACTGGAACAATTATTTTAATTGCTTTCTCTTTTATCGTGTACTCATGTCATATATTGGTTAATTGTTATTATTCATATAATTATCAAACCAATCAACATTTGATATTTCATCTATAATTCGGTTCTTTTTAACCTCATATAAGTGCAAGCATGCGTTGAATAGGAAAATTAATAATTGATAAAAAAAACCAATCCATTAATTTAGTAGCGTCGTATATACTAATTAAAGTATTTATATTCAAATAAAAAAAATTAATAATCAATCAAAATTAAATTATCTTTTATTTTTTCAATCAATCGAATTAAAATCTTCAAAGGCATTTTTGTCGATCAATACACATGAGAATAGTCTTAATTTTCCTCTCTCTATACATATAATGATTTCAGCTAGGATACCGCCTCCACCAGTAACTAATAACTATTAAAGAGAAAAACTTCAGGGCTTTAACGATTATTAGCATTTTGCTCGTAACTTGGAAAAATAAGAGGCCAAAACGAACTTCAAACTGAACGAATGGTGTTAAATAACACGTCTGGTGTCAATCAACTATGATAATGACAGGTAAATTTGCAAGTGCAAGAAATTGCAATAAAGTATTGTTTTACGGAGATTATATACCAAGTACTAAAATTGTATTAACCTACTATTATTTAAACGACAATAAAGAGAATAGATTGAAAAATAAAAAAATAAAATAAAACAATGAATAAGAAATATAAAAAGAAGATAGATTGAAAAATAAAAGATAAAATAAAACAGAATAAGAAATTAAACAAGAATATTGATGAAAAAGACATCAAATGGATTAAAAACTACTAAAGATTTGACTTCACTTAATTCTATCCAATTAATTTTAATAAGGTTGATAATCAATTTTAATTGTTCGAATGGGGGAACAACTCTACAAATCACTAACCAAGCTTCTCGATGATTATTAGTTATTTTAACCTGGTCTAATTAATTACCTATCTTCCAATAGCATAATCAAACATGAATTAAATCATTAAGTTTTATGATTTATTTATGAATTCATAAACCTAAGGTCATTAACTAATGAGAATCCCCCACGAGTAAAACCATATAGCTTCCTCATCAAGTTATTATTCTCATGTAATTTATTATCTTTTCATATCAAAAACCTTTTTCTCGATAGTGATTAATAAAATAAATCAATACAGGGGAGAAACTCTATCTGGAAGCATTAAGTTCAATAATAAATTATACTTTGAATAAAGAAAAGCAAATCTAATACTATAAATTGGAATATAAATTTAGTATAAGAGTTTAGTTCGTCATAGTAATTAAATAAAACTCAATTAAACTTGAAAATAATTCCATAATCAATATGAATAAAGAAAAGTAAAAACAAGATTAAGAGTTCAGAGATAAAATCTAGTCAACAAATAGCGTGGACGGTTTCCTTGATTTTTTACACAAACTTGAATGCTCGAAGTCTTGAAAGAAAGAAAACTAAGAAAAGAGTAGAACAAAGATCTAAGATCCAAGATTCTATGATTTAATTCTTGTAATGATCTCTCTTTATATAGACTTCGTAGGGTGTCTGCAAGTAGGAATCTAATTGACCTAATTAGAAAGAAATATTATTTGAGTAGGAAACTAATTTTGTGTTGTATTTCTTCCTAATTAGGAGTCTTTTTTGACCAACTAGGGCTGAAACTCAAACAAGGTAAGTCTTTTATTATTCCCATGCAGCTTCATGCACAAGCTACGCCCAGATTTCAAATCTACACAGGCTAAATAATTAAATTTGGCCCACTTTGAATTTTCAACTTTTCTTGATAACATGACGGAGGTGTTTGACACGGCCAGGCCATGTACTTTACTGACTTGGCCGCCATGTACTTTACTGACTTGGCCATGTTGAGCTTTTAACTCCATTTTTTCAGCTCCAACCTTTTCGGTGTAAATTTTAGTTATTTTCCTACTAAAAACCCTTCAAATCAAACTTATCAAGAATCAAGAAAACTTAATTAAAATTATAAATAAATCTAAATAAAAACTAATCAAAGTAATTAAAAATACTATAAAAATAATATGAGCTTCACTTTGTGCTCATACAATATGTCAAACACAAATAACACCAAATTGCCATATAATAGATGGACTTAGTTAGAAAGAACCATAAACCTAATTTTCGATAACGATAACTGTCCAACATACAGTAAGATATTTAAAACCCCGATGTGTAGATGATTCATAAAGATCACTTATATTATATGTCCAGCATACAGTAGAGTACTTAAGACCCTTGATACGTAGACTCATTATAATCACATCTACTGAAAATCATTTATTTCTCTTAGGAGTGGCTTGCTTTGGGTTTAGTGTACAACATATAATAGGACAGCTAACCCCAGATGCCTAGACTTTCTTCCACCAACCACTAGTGATTTTGCTTCGTCCTAATAGAGTCAGCAGATAATTACGATTCCCATTCAAAAGGGAGCTGATAATTTATGTTATAATTGTACATAGACAGAGTCCTATTTTTGGTTGAGTTTTGTATGTAGATAGAATTCTTCTATAAACAAACTCTGCTGTATATATCTCTAACCTTACACGGCAATGAAGAATCTTCAACCTCAATATTATTCTTTATGGTATCAGAGCCTAACTGTCTAACGAGAATCAGTTTTTTTTTTTTCTATCTTCTTCTTCTTTCCTTTTGCTTCTACAATAGACTTTCATCATGTCAGAATCATCTAGCACACAATCTATTATGCACTCCTTCGCACCTGGTGCTGCCAATGTTGTTCCTCCATTACATCAAATTATCACCCTTAATCCAGCCTCACAACTGCCAATCAAACTTTTCGGTAGTGCAAATTTCTCCACATGGAAGGCACAAGTTCTAACTCTCATGTGTGGATATGCATGAGAGCAAGGGTGTACATTCTCCTATGTCCAACTCAGTTACTTTTCAGTTAGATGATCGCTCAACTGCTACGGATGTTAAACAATATTGTGAGGTTATGGGAAAACTACAATATCTATCATTTATTCGACCAGATATTAGTTTTGCGGTTAATAAATTATCTCAATTTATGCACTCATCGACAGTTATACATTGGCAAGCAGTAAAGAGAGTACTCGTGTACTTAAATCATACAATGCATTATGGGTTACTATTGAGACGTTCTTCTCCTATGACTCTACAAGTATATGCCGATGCAGATTGGGCTAGTGATCCACATGATCGTTCCTCAACATCTGGTTATATCACATATATAGGAACCTCTCCAATTAGCTGGTCATCAAAAAAACAAAGAACAGTTGCCAGGTCTTCAACCGAAGCTGAATACAGGGTTGTTGCTGGTGCAGTTGCAGAAGCAAATTGGATAATGAATTTGCTAAAGGAACTTCATATAAGATTGGCACAAGTACCGACTGTTTATTGTGATAATGTTGGTGTAACTTATCTTTGTAAAATCCAGTATTTCATAGTCGGATGAAGCATATTGCTATGCACTTTCACTTTGTCCGGGATCAAGTTCATCAAGAGATTATTTATTTTTATGGGCAATCTTTATGTTACACTATTTTTGCCTGCTCTATTCATGAATTATTCATTCAAATTTAAGGCAAATGCTATGGTGAATTGATTACCAAGAATACAAACAGATATAAATTCCTCACTTTGTATTAATAAATGATAATAATTAATAATTGTATAAAAAAAAAAAAAAAAAAAAAAAACAAATCAGACTTAGCATATATACTTCAAAACTCTAGTTTTGTGTCATTTCAGTATATATATATATAATGTAGGAATATATACTTCAAAACTCTAGTTTTGTGTCATTTCAGTATATATATATATAATGTAGGAATAGAGAGAATAATGAGATTTCCATCCTTAATAGAATTTGTATTAAAAATTTATATTTTATAAGTGGCATAAATGAATTTTATAATTTTTTATGATATCAGACTTAGCATGTTAATTTTATAATACGAAAGAAAATATTCTTTTTAATTTTTTGATAAATGAATTATATAGTTCAAAGTCATTGTTACATATATTATTGATTATTACATCTTGACATTTATGATTTTGTATTTAATTAATTAATTGTGATACATACTAAGTGGAGGCCAGTTAAAAAATTATGCCACATGTCATTTTTTGAAAAAATATACCAAGTAGAAGCCTTATAGAAAAATTATGTCACATGTCAATTTCTTAGGAAAAATACTTGCTATATATGTAGATTCTATAAAAGAAAGTTTAATGCACTAAACTAGCCATAAAAAGTATCACTTATGATCTTGCATACAGGTTTTATTGTTTATGTTTGCACAACATTATAGATTTTTTTTTAAGGAAATTTTTTTAGATATACATGGTTATGTTTATTTTAAAATCTTAAATAAATAATCATATGAATGAAGATGAGGCTAATTTATTATTATTATAACATTTTACTAAAAAATAGTTCAATAAGAAGTTACATATCAAAAATTTTCCAAGATAGCAATATAATTCAATAATATAATTATTCAAATAACTTACTAATAACTTGCACATAAAGCGCGAAATTACGACAAGTATATATATATATATATATATATATATATATATATTATATATATATTATAATATATATATAAATATAAATATTTTTAGTTAAAGCGGTCCATATCCCACTGCGTGCCAATTTCTTCAAAACAATTTAACTTAAAACCAATTACTTATACCTAAAAAACCATTCAATGGAAAGACATCACACTTCCTGATCGAATGGATTTTGAAGGGGTTGTACCTCCTCCAGTTTTAGAACCAATAAAACCAAAACATAAATTTACAAAAAAATTAACAAAATTTGAAGATGGTAAAGTTACATTAAAATTTTTAATAGAAGTCAAAGTATGAGGTATATTAGGTTTCATCTTCTTCTTTACTACAACGAAAATGATAAAACCTACTTCATCTATACCTTCTTTTATTTATTGCTAAAAATAAATACTGAAACCTAAACCAATTCATATAACTTAGTAAAACCAAATATTCTACATCGGATATCCCAAAAACTTAAATCAATCTCTTAAAATGAAAGCTGTTTGATTATAGTAAATTCTATTCCACAGCAGTTAAATACTGCATACCAAAACTTATTCAAGATAAAACATCTACACTTCCTGATGAATGGATGTTTTGGATTTTGGAAGGGGTTGTACCTCCTCCAGTTTTAGAACCAATAAAACCAAACATAAATTTACAAAAAATTGAACAATTTGAAGATGGTAAAGTTACATTAAACTCTGGTCAAAATAAATTAACCAAGAATGAGTTGTAGTGGGATTTTGGATGGCAAAAACTTTGTCCCACGCATCTCTATAATCAAAATAATTATAAGTCAAATTATTTATGTAGCCCTTTAAATCGTATAGGAGTAGAGAGAGGAAATACGGGCCAATCCTTAGGATGAATGACGCGTTTTATTTGTAGAGAAGAGTAAGAAATAATATTATTTTTATCAAAAGTATGTTTTATTTTTACAGATTGTGTATCTACTAAGATATTATTATAATATTCCTGAGGTTTAGACAAATCATTTGGAATAAAATACCAATTCTCAGGATAATAATTTTTAATAATTTGCCAAGGATTGATATTATTATAGCCATCCTCAACTTCTATTTCAAAATCATATAAATTCTTTGCAAACCATTTATGTATATTAGTATTACTATACTGGATTTTTGGCAAATCCACAGCCATCAACGGATTTGATAACTCTTTACCGTCTACCGTTTGAGACGGAGTAGCCGTATCATGAGCGGATACGATTATCGTTAATTTAGAAACATAACTGTACCTCCGCTGAAAAGGATTTGCTATACTTGCAGGCGCTTTAATAAACTTCAGGGATGAGATAGTTCCATTCAACCCAATTTTTTTAACTCTTACTATGGTAGTAGGTGTTTAAGTTTTACCAAGCGTCTTTCTGAAAGAAAAAAGTGCTCTGAAAGACTTTAGTGGTTGAAATCTTTACTAAAGAATCTGGCATCAATGGTTCTTCCCTTTATCTTTCTTTCTTCCCATTGTTCTGTAAAATTTCGGGTCAGAAAGTCTGGTATATTATTTGAATTACCTTTAATAAATTCAATATCAAAATCAAAAATACTTAAAAGCGCTTGCCATCTAGCAAAAATTTGTTTAGAGGCAAGGTTTTTAACATCTTTCTGCAAAACATCCTTTGCAGATTTACAATCAATTCTTAATAAAAATTTTTGATTTAATAAATCAGATTGAAATTTATTGATACAAATAACAATACTCAAAATTTCTTTTTTAATAGTTGAATAATTTAGTTGAGATGGATTCCAATGTCCTGAAGTATATTGGATGATCCTCTCTGTACCATCAATTTGTTGCTTTAAAATACCACCATAACCAATGTCAGAAGCATCAGTTTCAAAAATTTTAAAAGCAGTAGGATTAGGAATATATAAATAAGGAATTTCTTTTACCAAAGATTTGATCTTTTTTACCAACTGAGTATGCTGATTAGTCCAAGGACTAGCATTTTTACGCAGTCTATCATGCAATGGTTTTATCATACAGTTTAAATTGGGATAAAAGTCAATGACATAATTTAAACAACCAAGAAATCTCTGTAGTTGTGTTTTATTTATTATTTCATCAGGAAATTTTTCACCAAAAATTAGAGCTCTCTCTATTGGTTGTATAATTCCCTGTTCAATATAATGACCTAAAAATCTAACTTTAGTTTTGAATAAATCCATTTTGGTTTTACTAAGCGCTAAACCATTTTTTTGAATTACCCAGCAAAATGTTTTTAGATGTTTAAAATGTTCATCTATAGTTTGACTGAATACTAAAACATCATCTATATATACTATACAAAATTTTGAATGTGTATTAAAAATATCATTCATTATCCTTTGAAATTCAGAAGGAGCATTTTTTAAACCCAAAGGCATTACATTCCATTCATACTGACCAAATGGAACTGTAAATGCTGTTTTATATCTATCTTTAGGGTCAATCTGAATTTGCCAATAACCAGATTTCATATGAAATTTACTAAAAATATTTGCATTATATAGTTTCTTTAAAATATAAATATTAAATTTGTTTAGAGGCTAGGTTTTTAACATCTTTTAATAAAACATCTTTAGCTGATTTACAATCAATCCGAAGTAAAAACTTTTGATTTAATAAATCTAAAATCAGATTTAAATTTATTTATACAAATAACAATACTTAAAATTTCTTTAAATTTCTTTTTTAATTGTAGAATAATTTATCTGAGCTGGAGTCCAATGACCTGAAGTGTATTGAATTATACGTTCTTTACCATTTATTCTTTGTTTTAGTATACCACCATAACTAATGTTAGATGCATCAGTTTCAACAGTTTTAAATGCAGTAGGATTTGGAATATATAAATAAGGGATTTCTTTTACTAAAGATTTTATCTTTTTTACTAACTGAGTATGTTGACTAGATTTTTACATAATCTATCATGCAAGGGTTTTATCATACAATTTAAGTTAGGATAAAAATCTATAACATAATTTAAACAACCAAGAAATCTCTGTAGTTGTGTTTTATCAGGAAAATTTTCACCAAATACTAGAGCTCTCTCTATTGGTTGTATAATTCCCTCTCAAAATAATGAACCCAAAAATCGAAACTTAGTTGAATAAATCCATTTTAGTTTACTAAGTGCTAAACCATTTTGAGCAATTACCATGCAAATATGTTTTTACATAGTTTAAGAAGTTCATCTTATAGTTGACTAAATACTAAAAACATTCATCTATGATCACTATACAAAATTTAGAAAATGTGATTAAAAATTATCATTCATATCCTCTGAAATTTCAGAAGGAGCATTTTTAATCCCAAAAGGCATTACATTCCATCGTTATTGTCCAAATGCAACTGTAAAATACAAATTTTTGCTAGATGGCAAGCGCTTTTAAGTATTTTTGATTTTGATATTGAATTTATTAAAGGTAATTCAAATAATATACCAGACTTTCTGACCCGCAAATTCTTACAGAACAATGGGAAGAAAGAAAGATAAAGGGAAGAACCCAATGCCAGATTCCTCTAGTAAAGATTCACCCACTAAAGCTCTTTCAGAGCACTCAGAAGACCTTGGTAAAACCTTAAACACACTACCTACCCATAGTAAAGACCTTAAAAAATGGATTGATGAACTATCTCAATCTCCTGAAGTTATTAAAGCCCTGCAAAGTATAGCATCCTCTTCAGCGGAGGATACAGTTATGTCTTCTAAATCTAAAGCGATCCTATCCGCTCATCGATACGGGCTAACTCCGTCTCCAAACGGTTAGCCGTAAAGAGTTATCAAATTCCGATTTGATGCTGTGGATTTGCCAATGATGGCTGTGGATTTGCCAAAAATCCAATCTAATAATATTTATAAATGGTTTTCTAAACCTATGTATGATTTTGAAATAGAAATTGAGGATGGGTATAATCATATCAATCCTTGGCAAATAGTAAAATCTTTTTATCCTGAGAATTGGTATTTTATGCCAACTGATTTTTCCAAACCTCAGGAATATTATAGTAATATTTTAGTTGATACAGGATCAGTAAAAATTAAGCATACTTTTGATAAAAATATTAAAAATATAATCTCTTACTCTTCTATACAAATAAAACGCGTCATCCATCCTCCCGTATCTTTTATTAATACTCCAGTAAAATTTAAAAACTTTATAAGTCCATTGCAGACATATAATTATTTTGATATAAAACCACGTGGATAAAGTTTTAGTATTTCAAAACCCAACAATCCACGCATTCATGGTTGATAGATTTGGATCAAAAGTATACTACCTGATTTAAAAATACCCAAATTGGTTTAAAAAGATCGGTGGCAGTTTAAAGTATTTCTAAAGATTATCACTCAGGAAAATCATCCATACCCATCATTTAAAAACCCATTTAATAAACCAAAAACCATAAGAATTCATATCCCTTCTCTTAATGTATTGATTGGTAGAACCCTTCTTCACCCATGGGGTATATCAATGGTAGTTTGCTATCCAGTATTATTCGCAGAACTCAGTATTCTATTAGTTAAAAAAATAAGATAAAATGGTGGGTATCCCTTTAAAAACTCTACCACTTAATAAAAATCCTGTTCAATGGATTCTAAAAAAATTATCCAGCCAACTAAACCAGCTCTAACATTTGCCCAAACATTAGCCATTCAGATAACCCCCAATTTGATCCAGAAGGCCCAAATGTCAAGGGCCCTGTTTGAGCTGCTGCTAAAAACACCTGATGAATAAAAATTTGAATCTGTCAAAGATGTTTGAACATAACTCTTCTACCAGTTTCAAATCAGGCCCTTAAACCCAATCATCCAGTAAAGGCCCATTAAGTCCATCTTCTAGTAAATCCTCAAAAGGGACTGCACGAAACCACAAAAAGGTAAAAAGTAAATGGTATTATTCCATCATTCATCATCCCAATTCTTCATCCACAAGAAGATTAAAGTGAAATTAGTAAGTGATGGAATATTCCGGTTCCCCCATTAAAAATCAACCAAAGGTAAAAGAGCAAGTCAAAAAAGCTAAAAGTAAAAGAGAGAAAAGATAAAGAAATGAAAAAAAAAAGAAAAAGGGAAAAAAAAATTTAAAAAAGAAAAAGAGAGGGAAAAAGAAAAAGGACAATCCCCTCTTCGTTTCCTTTCAAATTCTTAATTTCTGGTAATCCACTGTTTAAAAAAAAAAGGCAGAAGGTGGGAACCTTATTTCCTTCAAATTTTTTTCTATTTAAAAGCGCCAAAGGGACATTCATAATCAAGTGGCAGACCCAAGAACTATTCATCTACAGAAAGTGTC